>NDGM010974077.1:0-12099 GCA_002564305.1 Octomys mimax | reverse complement strand
TTAATTCAATGAATAGAAAGATTTGTACTAATAGTGTTTGTGGACAGGATATCATGTCTGCACCTTGCACTATGAATAACCACTAGGAAGACAATATGCAATGTATTAATTATTGGAACTGTCCTACTAATCAGTTTTTAAACTGTTTTATTGCTATTTGTTTCTCAATAAAATTATTTTTAAAAAACACTTGAGAAATAACTGCATGGAAGCAAAAGTCAAAGTCATACTGAAAGGAATGTAGACCAGAACTCTATCGATCATAGGTGTTAGCTACAGAATGTGGCTCATCTTGTAGCAGTGCAGGATAAAGATAAAGACCTAATACGGTGCCCACTGCACAGTGGAAGCAGGGGAAAGGGGAGCTCTGTGATTGATAGACTTTAGGTGATTCAGAGCAAAACCCAGGAGAGTTCTCAGGTGTTAAATTCTGTCCTGGGCAAATAATAAGTAATTATTCATTCAAAATGAATAAAAAATTGGGCAGATTTAGGTAAAAAAAATACAAAGCACATTTTAGGGTAAGTTTTGAAATCTTTCTATTTAGATGGAAAGTCAAAGTTTAGGTAAATTAAGAAGATGAAAAATGCATCCTTCCAAGAGTTTAGATGATTGTATCTGTTGATTATGAAGCACTGGTGGCAGGTCACACAGTAAAGGGGCCCTCAGCCACAAATGGATGAGCCATGGAACTCATCGATTGAGTCAGTCACAGAACAAAAAGGAAACAACTCAAATTTCAAAACAGGGAAAAGGGCTTTTCTCTGCAAAGGGATTGTCACATCGATGGAAGTTGTCTCAGCTGCTCAGTCATATACCTCCGAGGGTGGTACAGCAGTGACGTGCAGCTCACATCTTGACTCACAGGGAGGAAAGAAGTCTTCAGCCATCACCCGACTTACTGCCAAAAGCCATCCTCAACAAAGTTAAGCTTTCATTTAGCCTGAATCAAAAATCAAATATAATAACCAAGTGGAGATTATCAGCTCATCTGTCTGATGTGTGGAGTCAACAGCAGGTAGTGTACTGATTTTGAGTAAATGAGTCAGTGAGTGATATTTTAGATTCACTGAAGTAGAGTATAAATTCAGACTCAAGGGTGGTTGGCAATGGAACATCAGCTCTCTCTCTCTAAGCCACAAAAAGAGGTTGCCAGCAATCAATAGAAAATTTATTTCCCATACTTGGAGAGGTAATGGGAGTTGACATATGGCATAGTAAGAGGGATGCTCATGAAGCAGACGGTGTGTGCTTTGCTTTTGTTAAATGTATTAAACAACAATTGTACTCAATTCAGATTTTTTTCACATAATATTTTCCTGAAGTTAAAAAAAATTCTTAAATACTGTAAAACTAAAAATTATACCAGGAAGATTACCAAACATTTTCCACTATTTATGAAATTTTGTCTACTTTTTATCACGAGATCCATTGTGGAATTCTAAATAAAGATATTTTATCCCCTTTTCATTATTAAAAACAATCAATATTTCAAAATTAAAAACTTTGTATATGCGGTTAGATACTCAAGTATTTCATTTTGGAATAATACAGCACTTCCTGATTCTTACAGAATAACGTTAAGGATGTTTTAGAGGACGAATTCCCATAGCATCTCAGACAGATTGATAACTGTTTTTCATTGCTGTGTGGTTTGCAGTCATAGTTTTCATTCCCACATAAATTTTAAAGTGGAGCAAAATACAAAAGCGCGTGCACCAGAAATGAGCCACTACAACAACACGAGATTCCAAGTCAGTTCTGCCACTTGTTAACGTTTACTCTGGCTCAAGCCATGACTGCTGGAGCCTCAGGTTTTCATTTTAAAAATTAGTATAACAATATTATCAATGACACATTATTTAGGTAAATATAATATATATATATATATAAATTTTAAAGCATAAGTCATTTTTAATAAATAATGATAACCACTGGAATATGAATATAAGTAATTAGATATTTTACTAGAAATGGACAGGGGGAGGGGCCAGGGAGATGGCTTAGTAGAATAAGTGCTTGCCTGGCAAGTACAAGGGACCAAGTTCAATCCCCAGTTCCTCAAAAAAAATAAAATTGTCAAGGGGAAGGGGAAAGATGATTATGTATTTATTTATTTGGTATAGGATCTCCCTATGAAGCTTGGACTCCTAGTGATCCTCCTGTCTCAGCCTCCCCAGCACTGGGATTATAGTAGTACACCATAATGCCCGATTTTGGTGACAGGCACAGCGTGCCTGGAATTCCGGGACCAGCACCACAGGTGGTATCCGTGATTGAGCCTGGGTCCTTGCACTTTCCAGCAGGTGCTTAGACCACTGAACTATCTTCCCAGTCCCAGGATGTATCAGAAAATGTGAAAAAAAATACTGATTTCCTTTATCCTAAAGAATATGGTCTAATTGAAAACACACGACTATTGACTGAGTCATGAGTGGAGAAATCAGTTATTAATCCTAAGAGTCTGTTCGTATCACCCCTGTGAGCAATGCATGTTCCGCTTTTCTTATATGTTTGCATAACCCACAGGTGATTAGGCATCCCTTTCACTGTGCTCTACTAAAGGCAGCTTGTGAATTCCAAGAAGAGAAATGTCTTCAGGAATATAATATTGGAGTGATAACTGCCATTAAAGAATCAGTGTTACTTTGACGAAGAGTCTTTCCAAATTTAGTCACTTACTAATGTAGATATCAGAAGTTCAATAATGCCAGCAGCCACCAGGAAGGCTAATAGAGCATGTATTCTGCCAAGACATTCACTGCAGGAAAAGTCTTCATTTGGTTTTGCATTTTCCCACTTATTATAGCTCAACTATTTCAAGAAGTCACATTCAAGGCCAGCAAAATAGCTCAGCAGACTAAGTACCTGCTAAGGCAAGCACAAGGACCAGGGTTCGATCGCCAGTACCACATTCCATGTGGGCCCTGCCCCCGGGCATGCTGAGCCAGTGACCAAGACTGGGCATAGTGGCTCACGCCTGTAATCCCAGTGGTGCAGAAGCTGAAAACAGGAGGATCACTATGAGTCTGAACTGCATAGTGAGACCCTGTATAAAATACATAAATTAAAAAATAATAAACGAAGCTACCTTGATCACAGAAAAATAACAAGAGGAAAACCTCTATTTGCATATTATAATAGAAAATTTCATTTTAAGTAAGCAATAATTTTGACCTTATCTATATACAAAGTGTTAAAGATGCTTGACAATGTGACAAAACTAAATGCAATGAAACTGAATGCAAATAGGAGAGCAAAGAGCATGACCAGTCAGCCCATGTTAGAAGCAGAAAGAGTGACTACACATTCATTGCAGAGAACTTCTGGTTCCTAAAGTTAGCTGTGGTGAATATAATAAAAAGCTATTAAAGGGGCTGTGGTATGGCGTTAGTCATAACAACTGAGTCAACCTGAGCACGGGTGGCGCCAACCAATAGGCGTAAAGCCTGGATGAAACAGAAAAATGAAAAGGGCAGGCTTGCTGCTTTGTACCTCCTGCCTGCCCTTCCCTGGACTGTTGCTTTTCTGCCACGTCCTCTGCCCTCTCTCCCTGCCTTGGAGCCAGTCAAACCTTTACAACTTGTGAGCAGAAAGTATTTTTTTCCCTCCTTTAATCTGTGGCTATCATCTATTTTGTCCCAGCAAATTAGCTAAAACAGAATCCCTCAAAAACTAAGAGAGAAGATGGTGGCTTCCCCTATTCTTCAAAAGTCAGCTGGCTTCATCTTCCTCTCTCCTGAGAAGTTTATCTTGATATCTCACAAGTACTTAGATCTTCAGGAGACTTGGAACATGAACCTGTTCCCAGATAGCTTTAGATTTCTTATATAGAATTTGCAACATTATATTGCAAAAATCACTAATTATTCCTGATTCCTGGAAATCTTTCCATAATGATCCTCATTTTTCTTGAGACGAGGTGCCATCCCTTAAAGAGCTGACGGTTGATCAATAAACTATTGAGCATCACCCACACACTGACCTTCTCAGATCAGTGCATTGATCAGCACATAGGTTGACTTTCTCAGATGTAATAAAACTCTTCATGGGCATAAGGTATTCAATTTTATATTCCAGCAAAAATGTTCACGGATTAATTGATATCCAAGAACATTAACAAATAACCATAACTTATCAAATGATTAATGTCTATACATTCTTCTTCTCCTTTCTCCCCTGTCCTCCCTAATGCCTTTCTGAAAGAAGATACTCCAGTGATTATGATTAGACAGAAAGCTTCAGAAGTGAAGTGATACTGTATTAGTACAGATAGCACAGTTGGGGGTGGGAGGCCACTCTCCCTTCAGCCACCAGAATTTGGGCAACACATCAGGGCCAATAGTCCTTCCATTGTCCATGGAGAAGCAGAACTGAGAATAACAATGGCTGTAGAAGTATGAGACAGAAGACTGACAACCAGTAGGAATAGAGAGCAAGAAACTGAGCCTAAGGAGACCTGTTGTCTCTTGTAAATCTGGCAAGCTGGGATACAAGGCCACAAATAAGCGTTTACTGGAACCCTTTCCTGCAGGCACATTGTCTGTTCTTTTATCCTTCATGTGGAATGTTAACAGTTGGGGTTATCTGAATTTAGAGTTTGGTGAATGCCGAAGATAATATAGATAGCAGTTTGTCTACACCAAATTAGTTATGAACATTCCTCAGCCTGTTTGTAGCCCTCAGTAAATGTCAGAAGTTTCAGCAGCTCGGGGCTCACTTAGACCAACACTAAGCTCAGTGAGACCTCTGAGACTATATTAATCCAGTCTACTCATGGTTTTTTTTGGCTCCGATTGATAACACACAACAAAAGAACCAGCCACATGCATGTCATGCCCCCATGTCCTCTTTTTTAGTAACCTTTTCCCCACATAAATTTTGTTAAAGGTTCAAACAAAGGGATTACATTCTTTTATGTGATTAAAACAGCGAACTAGCTGGTTGTGAGAGGAAAGTGCTCTGGGCTGCATAATGAGTTCAAGGTCAGCCTAGAAGTGTAAGACCTGTTACAAAACAAAAGAAGACACAACAAGGCAAGGCAAGACAAAAAGAAAAAGAAAAGAAAACCAAAAACAAAGTGAATGAGTGAACTCTGGGAAAAATCTTGCAAGCCAAGTGGCCCTTGAGATGACCCATCACCCTGTCAATCATGTCCATCAGTCTTACCCAGAGAGGTCCATGAGAGATGCCCAGTTCAGGTGCACATCTTTTAAAATATGAAAGCCTGATTTATCTGCATCCTTCCTCCCATCCTACCATCATTTTTTCCATTGATGTTACCTTTTTGTTTCTGTTGTCATGAATCTGAGCACACCTTCCTGGTATCTTCAATAAATGTCGCTTCTTCTGCTTTTCCCATTGGTTGTACACTTGCAGTTCTCTGCTTACCATGCCCAAGGACCTGGAATCTATTTCTTGGATGCCTCATGGATGGTATCTATATCATAACACTTTTTTTCTGTCTTTGGAAAAAGATTGTCTTAACTGAAGCTGAGCCAGGCCAATGGAAGCGCTGAGAGTGCTGAGATTCAGGGTGTGTGACTCCTGGATCCACATACTGACGGGTTCTGAGTTAGCTGCATGAAGCACACATGAACCTTTCCTCATTCTAGGAGGAAAGTCAGCAAATATCCCTAGGCTCTAGAGCAACAGAAAAGATGGAAGAGTGCACTGTCAGAGTCTAAAGATAAAGGGTTCTTAAAAAAAAGAAGAAGAAGAAGAGGGAGATCAAATGTATTATTGAATGGATGAGAGAATTGTGAATTCACAGACAATGAGCATCTAAGCATTTCTCCTTGCTGGATCTGGGGGAGATAATACAATACTTTTGGAAAAGTTGTGTGCCTGGAAGGTGCTGAGAGAGAGACAGAGATGGGGGAAGAGAGAGAGAAAAGTTGATCCAACTTCTTGAACATAAAGATGGCCTTGGCTTATGTGACTACAAATTTCAGGAGTTATTTGCTCAGAAGTTGAAAAAATGCCTAGAAGATTCATTCATTCTCTCTCTCTCTCTCTCTCTCTCTCTCTCTCTCTTCCCCTATCTCTCTCTCCCTCCCATTACAAGTTCTCTCTCTCTCTTTCTCTCTCTCTCTCTCTCTCTCTCTCTTTCTCTATTCCCCTATCTCTCTCTCCCTCCCATTACAAGTGCTATTATCAAGTAGCATCTTGCCTCTCTGTTTAAGAAAGCTCTAGCAGCTATGAAGTATACATGCTGTAAGCTTCACATCTTAAAAGAAAATGATTCCCTTGTCCAGGAACCTCCTTGCCACTGAAGTCACACTATTTCCTTGGGCCCGAGTGTCATGTGCTTGTGAGCCAGTCACTATAACCAGACAAATGTGATATACTGGCTGAATGTGAGTAATGAGTGTATTTCTTGGTTCTGAAAGTTAAAAATCCCTTTTATGCAAACCATATGAAGTGAGAACAAAAGTGACCAGATTAAAGAACAAAAATATTTTCTAGAGATGCAAGAAGCTGGCCCTTAATGCAAAGATTTAGAAATCATAGAATATGGAACATAGAACTGGTAATATGGAAACAGAACTGCTATCCATGAATTGCATACCCCTGCGGGCTTAGAAAAAGAAGATACCAACATTAAATACTGACCAAGTCATTATATCATTTTAAAAATAATGCCCAGATGGAAACTGGGAGATGAAGAATATCTTAGTAATGATTGAAATGAAATTCCTGTCCAGCATAAAAGGCATGCAGGAAAACAAATTCAATGAAACGATACATATAGAAATATTATACAGAAAGTAAGGGCTGGCCAGATAGCTTAGCAGATTAAAGCACCTGCTTAGGCAGACGCAGAGGCCATGGTATGATTTCCCGCCTGCCATGCTGGTCCTGCCCCCGGGGCAGGCTGAGAGGGCGAATGAGACTGGTTGTGGTGGTGCATGCTTGTAATCCCAGCGCTTGGGAGGCTGAAAACAGGAGAATCACTATGAGTCTGATCTGTTCAGTGAGACCCTATAGACCCTGTACCAAATACATAAAAATAAAAAAAAGAAAGTAGCACACATGGACTTGTGGAGTAAGATTAATATCACTTCACAAGTATCCTGGACTTCCTCAGTCAATGCTGCCCCAGCAGTTTCTGAGCTTGCAAGTTTACACGAGATCTCAGCAATCATGGCTAGCCATCACAGCAATACCAATGTCTGAAGATTACAATTCAGACAGTGTTCCTAATAGCATATTTATGAATTAAATTTACAAAACTATAACCCTTCATTCACGGAACCACTTACTATAAGCTATCTTAGAAAATATGGTTTCAACTCCACAAATTTATCACAGAAGCTTAGAGAAAATGAAGTTAAAGAGATTGTTTTTGCTTAGAGACAAAGATTATTTTCATACATGATCCAGGATTCTGACTTTTAAAAAAAAAGGTTAGAATCCTGGATCATGTATGAAAGGTCTTTTATGTCTCTCCAGTTTAATTTCATTTATTAAGAATATTAAATATATGCATCTATGCTTCAAGGAAAGGAATCTCTTTTTTATTAGCATTTAGGGTATTTTTAATGTGAAATAATAGTGAAAAGCTTCAAGAGTGATTTCAATGATAAGCACATATGAAGTGTTTAAAGTCCTAAAATCTTATATTTTTTGCCTACACACTGCAGCAGAATAAATAACGGGGCCAGATAACATCTAGGCCTGGCAAACAGCTCAGCTTTTGACATTTTTAGGCTTGATGAGCAACAAAACATGAATTTTAGTATGGAGTATGAAACAAGACTCACTTGTATACGCTGAGTATAAATTAGAGCATTAATTTTCAATAACCGGAGCTCCATAAGCTTACATAAACATTTATTCTTAATAGGTGGAATTGCAGAAGCAGTTTCACAGCAGTCGTTCCGCATCCCATGATGGTGCAGATGCAGTTTTCTCTTTTAACTCACAAGAATATTTGAAAATGAATTCATCTTACATCCCTTGATAGCTTGGTGGACTTGGTGTTCTGTTCTACAGAGATCTCCCATATCCAAAATTAATACGTGTAAAAGTCAAAAATCACACTAGGGGCATACACCTGTAACCCCAGCACTCTGGAAGGCTAAAGCAGGACAGTCACAAGTTCAAGCCCCATCTGGGCAGTTTAGCTACCTAGGAAGCCCTGAATGTGGCTTAGTGTGAGACCCCTGGGTGTATTCACCAATACCAGAATAATAAATCAAATAAATTGACTTTATTTGGTTACTGTATATCTGTGGTCTAATAAAAACTGTTTCCTATAGAAAAAATATTTTATTAATTATTAGATTATATAGTTTTCTTTTTCCCTCCTGGTAACTAATACATTTATTCAAAAATATGTATTTTCTTTATAATACTCATAATTTATTGAATAAATAATTTTAAAAAGCCCAAGAAAATAAAGTTTGATATTTTTGCATACAGGTTTCACTAGCTCTCAACAGACTGCTACAGCCTAGCTGCCAAACATTTATGTATTAATTTTTCATGGCAAGATGCCAAACCTTCCCTTTTTTTCAAGTTACTATAGTGAGCTGAAAATCTTTTCATTTAGTTCTGAATTGAATCGATGGGGAGTAAGTGTGCATGCCACTCAGAATACATCACAGAACGATTTTCCGCTCTGACTTTCCTGTGGGAGGACCCTGCTCCAAGACAGAGGTCTGGGCTGCTTTCGCTCAGATCATCTGTACTTACTTATAGAATGCAGGACCACAGTACTTTGAATCCATTTTCATTTTTATTAGGTTTTGTTGTAGAAACAAATATCCTGGGCACATATAATAACTGTCCATAAATCAAGGAGTTCTAGGAAAAAGAAAGTGTCCTTTTTATGCCCTTTGAATGAATGTACATGTGCAGCAAGTTTTTAAATTGTAATTGATTGAACATTTTAAACCAAATTGACCAATCAAATATTTTAATTATCCTCTGTGGTTTAGCTTTTACTTATCTAGGAGTAGCTCTACTGAATGGAAATAAAAATTATAGATTCTTCAGTTAGGTTTTCCGAATCATAATATTTATTTGCTACCTGAGTGACTGGGAATGAGAACTCAGATAACACAGGTGACAAAATGTAATTCATATTATCTTGGAGGAAAAGAGAGAGTCCTTTCATTTCTAGAGCTAGCAATGTGTAGATTCAGGTATTGCAGTGACCAGAGACAAAAAGGTACCAAAAACTCTATTTTGTTGTATATTCCCTATTTTCTTTCTCTCATATAGTCTTTACTTTCAATTGGATTCTTCATGGTATCAAAAATGATCCCTGGGGCCGGGTATATAGCTCGGCAGTACAAGAACCTGTCTTGCAAGCTCAAGGTCCTTTTGATTCCTACTAACCACTCCCCTAAAAAAAAAGACCTCTGGTAGTTCAAGACTTATGGTATTTTTCAACTGAGGCACACATATTCCAAGGTAATGACTCCAGTTAAATTTTTCTATAAGTTCTTCCTAAATATATAGTTAGGTGAAGGAGAATAATGAGTAACCAATCTCTATAGTTTGATGAAAAGAAATGACATAGGCCTAAATGCAAGAACTCCAAAAGGTTGAGGATGGTTTCTATTAGGAAAATATTGTGTAGAGACCAACAGATGCAATCCTCATGTTAACCTCGGGCAGTTGACCACTGCATGACCTCACTTTCTGTTCTGCATACATAAACAGCATAGCTCTATAATTTCTATAATGATTAAAATAATGAAAGATCAGCAGTAGTGAAGAGTTTAATTATGAAGAATAAAAAGCAAAAAGAGCCTTAATAATGAATTAAATTATAAGCAATGAAAGGAGGAGGGGGACGCTTTAGGAACAAACAATTCTAAATTTGAAATCATCAGGAGCAGAAGAAATAGCATAGAACTTGAATCGGCACTATGGCTAAAGAACAAGTGGCATGCCATTCTGTTTTGTTTTTCGTTTTGGGCTAAGGATCAAGCACAGGGCCTCACTCGCATTAGGTAAGCTCTCTCCCTGAGCCACCCCCTCTGCCCACAAGTGATGTCCTGATACGCCTCACCCCGTCCACCCGCTCCACCATCCTGTTGCTACAGTACAAGTGGCTGAGTAGTTGTACTCAGTTGAAAATAACAAACTATTCTCAAAAGAAATGGAGCAAACAACTGAGGGGTAAACCATAAGATGCCCATGCCTCAGAACAGTCTTTCCACTCCGGTAAGTGGATCCACATCACACACAGGCTAGCTCTGCATTGCATGGCTTAGAGAAAATCTTACAAAGCCATATTTACCGTCTTCTATGGAAGTCCCAGTTTTTAGGAAGAAACAACTCCAGAGGCAGCACAGTACTATATCATACACCCACTAAAGCAGCCCATGCCAGCCACCAAGAATTGTCTACTCAAGTTCATTTAAAACACAATGAGGGCAGGCAGTGTAGCTCAGAGGCACAGGGCCTGCCTGGCAAGTGCAAGGCTGTAAGCTGGATTCCTGTTATCAAAAATCAAACAAACAAACCGTGTACAAATGAAAATGTTAAAGAACTCTAGATGTTTGAAGAAATTAAAAAACATAAGATGACCAAACTAACAATTTACCCTATACATAGTAGGTAATTCAGAGAATAGAATTGATTTTGCAAACCACCCACCCTCATCAACATGCTTGCCAGAATGCTCTAAAACTATAAAACAGAAATAGGAACATATTTAAAGCCACAATTTGAAAATGAGAAATTTGATAAAAGAGACCATAGACACAATAGGGAAAAAAAACTTTCAGTGAATAATGGGAGCATTGAGGCCCTTTTTAGGCTACTAGAGTTAAAAAGTTAAATGCAAATTAAAATAGAAATCAAAATAGCATTACTAGAATCGATAGAAAATCAAAATCTGAGAACATTAAGGCAATTCTTTAAATCTCTGAGTAAAAATTATTTTTGAATCAATTTCATTCATAAAAACTACTAATTTAAAAAGAGCTGAGGGGCCGGGGAGCTGGCTCAGTAGAATAAGTGCTTGTCTGGCAAGCGCAAAGCCCTGAGTTCAATCCCCAAGTCTGAAAAAAAAAAAAAAAAAAAAAGGGCTGAAACTGTTTCATTGCTATTTTATCTTTTTTTTCACATTAAAATGAATAAAAATAAATAAAACTAAAAAAACCCCAAAACACGGCATGGTCATGGAAGATGTTGAAATATTTAGGGTATGATTCCTTTTTGCCAAGCATGAGACTTATGTATGCCTTGGACTTATTGCTGTTTTATCTTCCTATAGGAAATGGGATGTGTAGCTTTTTAATAAAATAAATTAAGCCGGGCAAGCACAAGGTCCTGAGTTCAACCCCCAATACCTCAAAAATAAATAAATAAAAAATAAATATTAAAATAAACTAAATGGGAAAAAAAGAAATTAGCAGTACAACTAAAAAGAAAATCTGCCCCAAAAATAAAATTAATTAACTAAAAGGAGTGAAAATAGTTTTTTTTTCCTCACAAGTAATGTACTATTTCTCATTTTCAGATAATAGTGCACCAAGGCAAAAATTTAAAAAATGGTTACCAAATATTAATGATAAATACCAAATAAACTCAACTCAAGGGGGAAAAAAATTAAGAAGATAGCTATGCACCAAGTTGAGACAGACTAGTCCTAACAAGATCAGATATTTGGGGGAATACATGTATGGTATCTTCATAAAAATAATGACATAGATTTCCAGTAACTGATGGCATTCAAATACAAGAAATGTAACTGACTCTCAAAAGAATGGAAGGGGAAAAAAATCATGATTAAGAGAGTGAGGTTTAGAGAGAAAGAGAAAATCAGGAAAACATTTGGAATCTTCACAAAGAAAAAGCCCTAGAAGTAATGATCCACATAAGAATCGCAAAAATAGGACACGCTTTCAAAGGCTGTGGGATTACAGACTAAGGAAAACCCTTGTTTGACCTTGATAGTAAGAGACTGCCTTTCACAGGCTTACCACGTATTTGGTCTATAGTAGCCATAACTCACACACTAATAATAATAGCTATGGGATTTATTTTGTTTCCACCTTTTAAAATCAATTGAAGGGGCCTGGGGAGATGGCTCAGTAGAATAAGTGCTTCCCTGGCAAGCACAAGGGTCTGAGT
>NDGM010974063.1:0-18153 GCA_002564305.1 Octomys mimax | reverse complement strand
CACCAGCCGGAAGTGCATGGGGAGTCACCCGGAAGTGAACAGGGAGTCATTCGGAGTCATCAGCCCAAGTTGACACAATGTATCAACCACTACAATAACCTTACAATAACTTTAACAGTACCCCTAATGCAAATCTAACCCTAACCCTAAACTGAACCCTTACCCTAAATATAACCCTAACCCTAACCCTATGCCTAACACTACCTATAATCTAACCTAACACTAATCCTAACTGTAGCCTTAAAACTAACCATAACCCTAACACTAACCACAACCGTAACCCTAAACATAACCCTAAGTTGAACCCTAACCCTAATAACCCTAACTGTAACCTTTAACCTAACATTGACCCTAACTACCACTAACCCTAACCCTAAACCTAAACCAAACCCTAAACCTAACACTAAGCATAACTCTGAACCTAAACATAATGCCAACACCAACTATAAACCTAACCCTAACCCTAACACTGAATTTAATGCTAAACCTAAATGTAATCCTAAACCTAACCCTAAATGTAACCCTAACCCTAATCCTAACACTACACCTAACCCTAATGTTAACCCTAACATAAACATAACCATAAACCTAACACTAAATGTAATCCTAACAAAACCCATAAGAGCAACCATAACCTAACCGTAAACTTCACCCTAATATTATCATGAACCCTAATCCTAAATGTAACCCTAACCCTAACTGAAAATGTATTTCTAACTCTATATGTAACACTAACTCTAACCCTAAAACTAACACTAAACCTAAACTGAACACTAACCCTAATGCTAACCATACCCTAACCATGACCCTAACTCTACCCTTAACCATAACCATAACCCTAAATGTATCCCTAAATCTAACACTAACCCTAATCCTAACCATAATCATAATTCTAACCCTAAATGTAACACTAACACTAACCGTATCCCTAACTGTAAACCTAATTGTAACCCAAACCCTAATCCTAACTGTAACACTAAATGCAATGCTAACCCTAAACCTAACCCTAGCCCTAACTGAAACCCTTACACTAAACCTACCCCTAAACCTGACCATAACACTAAACCTAACACTAACCCTAACACTAAGCGTAACGCTAAACCTAAACTAAGGCTAACACAAACTGCAACCCTAACTCAACACATACGTCAAACCCTAACCCTAACCCTAACACTATCCCTAACCCTAAACCTAACTGCAAACCTAACCCTAACCATAATCATAACACTAACCATATCCTAACCGTATCCTTAAACCTAACCACAACCCTCAACCTGAACGTAAACTTAACCCTAACACTAAATGTAACCCAAGTCCAAATTCTAACCCTACCCCTAACCATAAGCTTACAATTACCCTAACAGTAACCTTAACCCTAACACTAACCCTAACTCTAAACCTACCGCTAAGCCTAAAAGTAACCTTAACCCTAACTGTAAACATAACCCTAACTGTAACCATAACCAAAACCCTAATCTAACCCTAAACCTACCTAAATGTAACTATAACCTAACACTATAGTGTTATGACCTAACACTATAAACCTAAACTTAAACCTACTCCAAACTATAACACTAATGCTAACCCTAAACCTAACTCTAACTCAAACCCTAAAACTTACTCTAAATGTAACCCTAAACCTAAATGTAAATGTAACCATATCACTCACCCTAATGGGAATCCTAATCAAAACCCTAATCCTAACTCTAAACCTAACCTTAAACACAACCCTAATACTATTACTAAACCTAATTCTAGCTCTAACCCTAACAGTAACTCTAACACTAACCCTAATAACACCCTAATCTTAATGGTAACACTTACCCTAAACCTAAACATAACCATAAATATAACACTAAACCCAACTCTAAAACTAACCCTAGCAGTAACCATAACCCTAACACTAACCCTAACAGTAAACCTTAACCTAACCCAACACTAACACTAGCACTAGCTATAAACCTAAACCTAAAGCTAACCCTAAGCACAACCCTAAACCTAACCATAACGCTAAAACCAACCATAGCCCTAACAATAAACCTAAACCTAACCCTAAATGAAAACGAAACTAGAACCCCAACCCTGTAACACTAACCAAAATCCTAACCCAAACAATAACCTTAACTGTAAACATCAGACTAAACCTAACAGGAACCCTATCCCTAAATATAACCCTAAACCTAACCCTGACCCTGACCATGAACCTAACACTAAATCTAATTGTAACCCAAACCATAACCCTAATCCTAACCCTAAATGTAATCCTAACCCTAACCCAAACCTAATCATAACCTTAAATATAACCTCAAGGCTAACATTAACCGTAAACCTATCCCTAACCATTAGCCAAACCCTAACCCTAACCCTACCCCTAAATGTAACCATAAACCTAAATGTAAACCTACCATAATGCTAACTGTAACACTAGTCAAAACCTTAACCCTAACCTTAACTGTAACCCTAATCCTAAACCTAACACTAACCCTAAATATAATCATAACCATAACCCTAAACATGACCCTAGCATTTGCAACAACCTTGACCCTAAACCTAACCTTAACTCTAAATGAAATCCTAATCCTAACTGCAAACCTAACCCTAATAGTAACCCTAACCAACACCCTAATCCTAACCCTAACCCTCACACGAAACATAACACAAAACTCTAAACTTAATACAAAACCTAACCCTAACTCTAACTCTAACCCTAACTGTAAAAGTAACCTTAATCATAATCCTAACCCTAACTGTAACCCTAACCATAACCCTAATCCTAACCCTAGCCTTAACCCTAAACATGTCACCCTAACACAAAAATAACTCAAGCAATAAACGTAACCATAACTCTAATGCTAACCCTAACCTTAACTAAAACCCTTACATTAAACTGAACCCTAACCCTAACCCTAAACCTAAACCTAACATTAATCCTAACCTTAACCTTATCCTTAACTTTAACCCTAACCATAACCCTTACCCTAAGCCTGACTCTAACCCTAAGCATAACTGTATACCTAACCGTAATGCTAAAACCAATTGTAACCATAACACTAAACCTTACCCTATAACAGATCCTAAACCTAAAAGTAACCATAAACCTAACCCTAACTCTAAATCTAACCAAATTCTAACGCTAAGCTTAACACTAGACCTAACCAGAAGCATAACCATAAACCTAATGATAATTCTAACTCTAACACTAACTGTAACTCTGGACATAACCCTAACTGTAACCATAACCTTAACTGTAAACCTAACCCAAATGCTAACACTAACCCTAACCTTAAAGTTAACCCTTATCTAGAACCTAACCCTAACCCTAAGTGTAACCTAACCAAAACCCTCACTCTAATCTGAACTCTAAACCTAACATTAATCCTAAGCTTAACCCTAACCCTAACACTAACCATAACTCTAAACATAACCATAACTCTAACACTAAATGTAACCATAACCCTAACCCTAAACCTAACCCTACCCTAAACCTAATTGTAAACGTAACCCTAACCATAAACATAACCCTACTGTAACCATAACTCTTACACTAAATCTAGTCCTATTTGTAACTTTAATACTAAATGCCATACTAAACCTAACCCTAACCTTAACCGTTCCCCTAACCCTATCCCTAACCCTAACTATAACCCTAACTGTAAACCTAAACCTAAGCCTACACCTAAACCTAATGGAACACTAATGCTGACTGTAACCCTAACTCAGTCCCTAACCCTAACACTAGCCCTAACTCTATATTTAACTATAACACTAACCCTAACCCTAACCATAATCCAGCTCTGAGATATCCCTAAACCTAACCCTAACCATAACCCTAAGTCTAACCTTAATCATAACCCTAATCCTAACTCTACACCTAACTCTATGTATAACCCTAAACATAACCTAAGCCTAAGCTTAAACTAAAACTAACCATAACCCCAACCCTAATCCTAAACTTAATCATAAGCGTAAAACTAACCCTACACCTAACAATAACCATAACACTAACTGTACTCCTAAACATAACACCAACACTAACTGTAACCCTAGGCCTAACCCTAACCCTAACTGTTACCCTAACCATAACACTAACTCTAAGTATAACTCTAATCCTAAACCACATGCTAATCTTAACCATAACCCTAACCCTAACTGTAACCCTAACTCTAACCTAACACTAACCCTAAACCTAACCCTAACCGGGAATGTAACACTAACCATCACCCTAACTATGATCGTAACTGTAATGCCAACCTTAACAGTAACTCTAACAATAAACATTAACCTAATGCTAACCCTAACATTAACACTAGCACTAAACCAACCCCTAACATTAACCCTAACCCTAACTGTAACCCTAACCTAACCCTAACTCTAAACGTAAGAGTAAACCTAACCATAACCCTAGCACTAACTACAATGCTAAACAAAACCGTAATCCTAACCTTGACTGTAATCCTAACCTTAACCATAACCCTAACCATAAATTTATACCTAATCCTAAACCTAACCCTTAACATAACCCTAACACTAAATGTAAACTGAACCCTAAACCTAACCCTAAACCAACTGTAACTCTAATTCTAACCCTAACCATAACCATAAGCCTAACTCTAACAGTAAGCCTAACACTAAAGCTAATTATAACCCTAAACCTAACCCTAAGTGTAACTCTAGCTCTAACTGTAACACTAACCCTAACACTAAACCTAACCCTAAAGCTAATCATAAGAGTAAGTCTAATCCTAAAACTAACCATAAATGTAGCCCTAATCCTAACCATAACTGAAACCCTAACCCTAACCATAACCATAATACTAACAATAACCCTAACCCTAAACCTAACTGTACCCATAAACCTAATCCTACACTTTATAATAACCATAACTATATACCTAACCTTAAAAGCAACCGTAACTTTATCCTAACCCAAACAGTAAACCTAAAAGTACCCTAACCCTAAACAAAACCCTAACCCTAACCTAACCCTAACAATAACCCTAAATGGAATCTTAAATCTAACCCTAACCCTAACTAACCCTAACCATAACCCTAAACCTAAACCAGACTCTAACTCTGACTGTAATCCTAATGCTAAACTTAAACCTAACCATATCACAATCCCTAAAACTAAACCTAAACCTAACAGTAATCCTAACATTAACACTAACCCTAACCATAACTGTACCTCTAATCCTAGCCCTAATCCTACAGCTAAACCTAACCATAACCCTAAACCTAACCCTAAAATTAACCCTAACGTTAACCATAACTCTAGCCCTATCCCTAACACTAACATTAACCCTAAACCGAACTCTAACTGTAACCCTAATACTAACCCAGCACAAAGTGTAAACCTATATCTAACCATAACCCTGAACTTAATTGTATCCCTAAGCCTAATCCTACAACTAAACTAATCATAAACGTAACCATGTCCCTAAACCTAACTCTAAACCTAATTCTAATCCTAACCCTAATCCTAACTCTAAAACTAATCCTGATGCTAATCATAGGCATAACCCTAACCATAAACCTAAGCTAAAATGTAACCCTAACCCTAAACCTAACTGTGACCATAACCCTAACCCTAAATGTACCCTTTACTCGAACCCTGAGCCTAACCCTAAACCTAATTATAACCCTAACCCTAACCCTAACTGTAACCCTAATCCTAACCCTAAACCTAAACTTAACCATAAACCTTAACCTAATCCTATCCCTAAACTTAACACTAGCAGTACTTCTAACTCTAACATGAACACAAACCGTAACCATAAACCCAATCCTATCCATAACCATACCCATAACCCTAACCATATCCCTAGGCCTAACCTTAACTGTAACCCTAGCCCAAACCTTAAACCTAAACCTAACCCTAAACCTAACACTGAAAATAATGCTAATCCTAACCCTAAACTTAACCCTAAATGTAACCCTAACCCTAACAAAAACCATAACCCTAAACCTTACCGTAAACCTAACCATAACCCTTACCCTAACCCTAACCTTAACCTTAACAGTAACCCTAACTCTAACCCTATCCCAAACTTAATCTTAACTCTAACACTAACCATAATCCTAAGCCTAATTGTAACCCTACCTCTAACCCTATCCCTAACACTAATTCTAACCCTAACAGTAACCTTAAACCTAACTCTAATGCTAACCCTAAATGTAACACTAACACTAACCATACTGAAACCCTATCCCTAACCCTAACAGTAACCCTAACTGTAACCCTAAACCTAACAGTAAACCTAACCCTAACCCTAATTAATTTTAACAGTAACCTTATGACTAAACCTAAGAGTATCCATAATCCTAACACTAACCCTAAACCTAACTGAACCCTAATGCTAACCCTAACCCCAAGCCCAACTGTAACCCTAACCCTAATTTGAAAAATTGCCCTAAACCTAAACATAATCCTAAGTCTAACTTTAAACGTAAACCTAACCATAACCCTAACTCAAAACCTAGCCCTAACCCTGACCTTAACCCCAACAGTAACCCTAACAGTAACCCAACCCTGACCCTAAAAGCAATGCAAATCCCAACAAACAGTAACCCTAACCATAACTGTAAATCTGACTTTATCCCTAATGCTAACACTTAACCTTACACTCATGCTAACCATAAACCTAACCATAACCAATTCTCTAAACCCAATCCTAATCTTAACAGTAACCCTAACCCTAACACTATCCTAAGTATAATGTAACATTAAATGTAAGCCTAAGCCTAACCATAATCGTACCTCTAACCCTATCCCCAACAATAACACCAATACTAACCATAACCCTAAAGCTAACACTAACCCTAAACATAACACTAATGCTAACCATACCCTAACACTATCCCTAACCCTAATACTAAACATACCACTACCACTAACCTTAACCTTAACCCTAACCCAACCCTAAGCATAAACCTATACCTAACACTAAACATAACCATAACTGCACCCCTAACTCTAAAGCTAACCCTAAACCTAACCGTAACACTAACCATAAATTAAAACTACTGTATACCTAAGTCTAACCCTAAATGTAAGCCTAACCCTAACCCTAACTGAGCATAACTCTAATCCTAACTGTAACACTCTAACACTAACCCTAAACCTAATCATAATGCTAACCCCCATTCTAATTTTAGCCCTAACTGTAACCATAACCCTAAACCTAACCCTGTTCCTAACAGTAACCTAACCCTAACCCTAACCTTAACCCAAATAGTAACAGTAACCATAACCCTAACCCTAAGAGTAAACCTCACCCTAACCCTAACCCTAAACCTAACTGAAATTTAATGATAAACCTAACCCTAACACCAAACATAACACTCACCTAACCCTAACCCTAACGGTAACTGTAAAACTAACCTTAATCATAAAAATGACCCTATTCCTAACTGTAAACCTAAACCAAACCCAGTAACTAAACCTAACCCTAACCGTACATTTAACCCTAAGAACACTAACTATATTCATAACCCTGACTGTAATTGTAATCTTTACCCTAATGCTAACCGTAACCCTAACTGTAATCAAAACGTAACTTTAACCATATCCAGGGCCCTAACCTTAACCATCACCCCAACTCAAACCTTAAACCTAACCATAAACTCTAAAGCTAATCTTAATCTTAACACAAACCCTAATATAAACCCTAACACTAATACTAACTGTAACTCTTATGTTAACCCTAACCCTAAACATAACCCTAACTGTAACTGTAACCTGAACCCTAATCCTAAGCATAACACTAACTGTAACCCTAAAACTAACCCTAACAATAACCCTAAAAGTAACAATAACCCTAAGCTTAACCCAAACCCTAACCCTAAACTTAAACTTCATGCTAACCCTAATCCTAACCCTAACTGTAATGTTAACACTAAATCTAACCCTAAGCTTAGCTCTAAGCCTAACTCAAAATGTAACCCTAACCCTAACCCTAATCATAACCATAACTTTAACCCTAATTAGATCCTAAACCTAATTCTAACCACAACTCTAACCATAACCCTATGCTTAACCCTAATCCTAATACCAACCCTAACTCTAAAGGTAACTGTAACTCTAACCTTAACTGTAAAGCTAACCCTAACCGTAAAGCTAACCCTAACCTTAAATGTAATCGTAACCCTTAACATAACCATAACTCTAACCATAACTCTATCTCTAACTCTAAAACTAACCCTAAATCTAAGACTAACTTTAATCCTAACTCTAATCCAACCATAACCCTAAAGCGAACCCTGACCCTTACCCTAAATGAAAGTCTAATGCTAACTGTAACCCTAATCCTAACACTAACCCTAACACTAGCCCTAACAGTAACCCTAACCCTAACTGTAACCTGAACCCTAACACAGCCCTAAGTGTAACCCTAAACCAAACACTAACACTAACCGTAAACTTAATTGTAACCCTAACACTAATCCTACACCTAATGATAATGGTAACCCTAACACTACCCCTAAACCTAACACTAACCCGAACCATAACTCTAAAGCGAACCCTAATGCTAATCATAACCATAATCCAATTCCTAACTGTAACCCTAACCATAAGACAAACCCTAACCTAACACTCACACTAACCGTAATCTTAACTGTGAACATAATTCTAACACTAACTGTAACGTTAACTTTAACCCTAACACTAACCCAAAACCTAATCATAACCCTAACCCATTATCTAACCAAAACACTAACTGGAGCCCTAATCCTAAACCTAATCCTAATCCTAACATTAAACTTAACCCTAACCCTAATCCTAACATCAACCCTAAATCTAAGCCTAACAGTAACACTAACCCTAAAGTTACCCCTAAAGCTAACCAATACCTAACGCTAATCCTAAAACTAAGCCCTACTGTATTCCTAACCCTAACCCTAACCATAATGGTAACCCTAACCATAAGCATAATCATGACCTTTACCCTAACCTTAACCGTACCTCTAAACTTAATCCTATCCCTAAACCTAAACCTAACCATACCCTTAACCCTAAAAATAACCTTAACCCTAACACTAATGGTAATCACTAACCTATCCCTAAACCTAACCCTAAATGTAACATTAAACCTAAACCATACCGTAACCCAAAAGCTAACCATAACATTAACACTAGCCCTTAGAATAAACATAACCATAAATATAACAACAATGGTAACCCTAACCCTAACCCTAACACTAAACATGACCCTAACCCTAAACATAACCCTAATTGTTACCCTAACTATAACCCTAACAATAACCTTAACCTTAATCCTAACTGTAACTCTGACCAAACCTTAAACCAACCCTATACCTAACCCTGACCCTAACTGTAACCCTATCCTAACCCTAACTCTTACCTAATTGTAACCCTAAGCCTAACCCTAACTGTAATCCTAACCAAATGCTAGCTGTAATTCTAATCCTAAACCTAAAAGTAACCCTAAACTTAACCCTATCAATGATTGTAACTCTCACCCTAAACATAAACCTAACCCTAGCCCTAACGCTAAGGCTGACCCTAAAACCAAACCATAACCCTAGCAGCAACCCTAACCCTAAGCGTAAAAGCAACGTGAAACCTAAGCAAACCATAACTCTAACCTTAACCATAAAACTAACCATAAGCATAATTCTAACCCTAACACTTACCTTAACCATAACCCTAACCATAACCCATACCCTAACCTTAACCGTAACAGTAACTCTAACACCAACCCTAACCCAACCGTAGTTGTAAATCTAATCATAAACATACCCTAACTCTAACCCTAATAGTAACCCTAAATCTAAACCTGATAGTAACCCTAACCCTAACTCTAACAGTAACCCTAACTGTAACCCTCACTTTAACCCTAAATCTAATCCGAACCATAACCCTAAGCCTAACCATAGCACTAACCATAACCATAAACCTAACCATAATCCTAATGCTAACTCTAAAACTAATAATAACTGTATCTGTATAGCTAACCAAACCTGAAACGTAACTCAGACAGAACCCTAAACCTAACACCAACCCTAACTGAAAGCCTAATCCTAACAGTAAACCTAACCTTAAGAGTAACCCTAACCCTAACCCTATCCCTAATACAAATCCTAACAGTAACCCTAACACTAAACCTAACAGTAACCCTAACCCTAATGCTAACCCTAAACCTAACTGAACCCTAACTCTAACCCTAACCATAAGCCCAATTGTACCCCTAACCCTAATCTTAACCCTATTCTAACCGTGCCATGACCTTAACCCTAGCCGTAAACCTCAACCTAACCCTATCCCTAACTAACCTAACCCTTACTATAAACCTAAGCTTAACAAAAACCGTAACCATAACCGCACCCTAACCCTAATCACAACCTTTAACCTAACCCTAACCCTAACCCTAAATGTAACCCAACGCTAACCATAACCCTAACATAACCCTAACACTAGACCTTACACTAACCATAACCATAACTCTAACCCCAACTACAATCCTAACCCTAACCCTAACAATAAATGTAACACTAAACCAAAACCTAGCCCTAAACCTAACCCCAACAGTAACCCTAACCTAATCCTATTACTAACTGAGCCATATGCTAACTGTAACCCTAACACCAACCATACACCTAACCTGAACCCTAACTGTAAACCTAAACCAAACCCTATCCTTAATCATAACCCTAAAAGTACTGTTAAGCCTAACACAAATACCCCTATCCCTAACCCTAACCCTTACTCTAATTCTAAACATAAACCCTAACCTAAATATGACCCTAACCTTAAATGTAAACCTAATGTTAACCGTAACACTAACACTATCCCTAAACCTAGCACTAACCCTAAACCTAACACTATTAGTAACATAACCCTAACACTAACCATAACCAAAACCAAACACTAAGTGTAACCCTAAACCTAAACTTAAAGGTAACCATAAACCTAGCTTTACACCTAACCCTATCCCTAACCCTAACCCTAGCACTAAAACCTAATGGTAACTCTTATCCTAACTGAACCATAACCCTAAATGTAATGATAAACCTAACCCTAACCCTAACACTAACTCAAACCATAATTGCAAACCTAACCCTCATGCTAATCCTAACCTAACCCTAGCCCTAACTGTAAACCTAACCATAATCCTAACTCTAATACTAACCCTATTCATAACCCTAATCCTAACAGTAAATCTAACCCTAAAGGTAACCCTAACCCTAACCCTATTCCTAACTGTAATCCTATCAGTAACCCTAAAACTAACCCTAACCCAAATGCTAACCCTAAATCTAAGCTCAAACTAACCCCTAACCCTAATACTAACCCTAACACTAACCATAGACATAACCCTAACTCTACCCATAATCATGACCCTAACCCTAACCATAAACCTAAAATTAACCCTATCCCTAAACCTAAACCTAAGTGTACACCTAACTCCAACAATAACCCTAACCCTAACTGTAACCTTAAATGTAACACTTAAACTTACCCTAACCCTAGCCATAAATGTACACCAAAACCTAACTTAACCATAAGGCTAATGCTAACCTTAACCATAACACTAGGCCATAAATGAACCGTAAAAATAACTCTAACCCCAAGGTAACCCTAAACCTAGCACCAACACTAAACGTAACCCTAAACTTAAACCTAAACCTAAATATTACCATAACTGTAAACCTAACCCTAACCCTAACCCTAGTCCTAACTGTAACCACAAGGAAAACCTTAAACCAATCCTAACCCTAACCCTAACCCTAATCCTAACTCTAACCATAAACGTAACCCTAACATAATTGTAACCCTAAACCTAAACCTAACTGTAACCCTAATCAAAAACCTTGATTTTAAACCTAACCTTAGCCTTAAAAGTAACCCTAACCCTAATCCTAAATGAGACCATAAATCTAACACTGCACATAAACCTAACCTTAGGTTAAACCTATCGCTAACCCTAACACTAAACCTAATCGAAATGCTACCCAAATCTAATCTTAATGTTAACTGTAAACATAAACCTAACACTAACCCTAATCCTAATTGTAATCCTAACTCTAGTCATAACCCCGACCCTAAAACTAACCCTAACCTTAAACAAACCTTAAGCTAACCCTAACTTTAAACCTAACAGTACCCATCTCCCTAACCTTACCCCTAATCCTAAGCCTAACTGTTACACTAAACCTAATCCTAACTCTAACCTTAACCTTAACACTAAGCCTAAACCTAACTGTAACCCTAAACCTAAACTTAACCCTAAGCCTAACCCTAATGCTAACTGTAACCATAAAACTAACCATAATTCTAACTCAAACCCTACCCTATGCCGAACTCTAACTACAAACCTGATGCTAACTGTATCAGTAATGCTAGCCCAAACACTAACACTAACCATAAACCTGGCAATAACCATAACTCTAAACCTAATCCTAAAGCTAATCCTAACTGTATCTGTAACACTAATAGTAACCCTAACCCTAACACTAACCCTAACCTTAGCTGTGGTCAAAATTCTAACCCTAAAAATAACCCTAATTGTAAACCTAACCCTAACCCTAAACCTAATAGTACCCCTAACCATAACTGTTAGCGTAACCCTAACTGTAAATGTAACCTGAACCCTAACACTGAACCTAACAGTAACACTAACCCTAAAGCTAACCCTAAAGCTAACTGAACCCTAACACTAACCTTAACTCTAAGTCTAACCCTAACACTAACCTTAACCCTAAGTCCAACCCTAACACTAATCCTAAACATAACCATAAACCTAAACATAACCTAAACCCTAAACTTTACTGTAACCATAAACTTTACCATAAGGCTAACTGGAAACCTAACCCTTACCTTAAACCTAACCATAAACCAGATCCTAAATGCAACAATAACCTAACAGTAACCCTCAACCTAATCCTAACCACAACATGAAACCTAACCAAACCATAACTCTGTTGTTGTAAAACTAACCATAAACCTAACATGGACACTAACACTTACTCTAACCCTAACAATAATGGCAAACCTACCCTAACCGTAACCATAAGCCTAACTCTAACTGTAAGCCTAACCCTAACCCTAACATAAAACTAACCCTAACCCTAACCCAAACGTAATCCCAACTCTAATCCTGACCATAACCCTAACACTAAACATAACACCAACCATTTACCTATTTTCAACACTAACCCTAAACATAACACTAACCGTAACTGTAAGGCTAACCCTAACCCTAACTGTAACCATACCTCTAACCCTATCCATAAAACTAACTCTACCTTAACCGTAACCCTAAACCTAATCCTAACCATAAATCTAAATATAACCATAACACTAACCATATCCCTAACTTTAACACAAACCTAATACTAATGTTAACTCTAACCCTAAACCTAACCGTAAACCTAACACTAAGTCAGCCCTAAGCATAACCCTATACCTAACACTAACACTAACCCTAACCCTAACCTTAATCATAACCCTAACCCTAAATGTACACCTAAGCTAACCATAAACCTAACTGAACCCCTAAGCCTAACCCTACCCAAAACACTAACCATAACTGAAACCCTAACCCTAATCCTAACCCTAAAAGTAACTCTAACCCTAACCTTAACCCTGACCATAAGTCTACATCTAAACATAAGCCTAATCATAATGCTAACGCTAACTGCAAACCTAATCGTAACCCTAACCCTAAACCTAAATCCTAGCTGTAAACCTAATCCTAACCCTAACTGTAATTCTAGCTATAACCCTAACTATAACCATAACTTTAAATCTAACCCTAACCCTAAATGTAATGGAACCCTAATGCTAACCCTAACGGTAAACCTAACAGTATCCCTAACCGTAACCCTAACAATAACCATTAACTTAAAAGTAACTGTAAACCTAATCATAATGCTAACCCGAAGCCTAAACCTAACCATAGCCCTAAACCTAATGCTATCCCTAATTCTAATTGTAACTATGAACCTAACCGCAACTCTAACTCGAACCATAAACCTAACCCTAACACTAACCACAAACCTGATCCTAAACCTAACAATAACCCTAAAAATAACCCTAACCCTTTACCCTAAAACTAACTATAAACCTGAACATAACCCTAACTGTTAAACTAACAGTAACCCCAACCCTAACCCTAAGCACGTGAAACCTAACCAAACTGTAACCCTAGACATAACAGAAAAACTAACAGTAACCTTAACCCTAACCCTAACCCTTACCTTAACCCCAATGCTAACCGTAAACCTAACACTATCTGTAACCCTAACAGGAACCCTAATGTTAACTATAACCATAAACCTAACTCTAACACCACATCTAAAAAGTAATCCTAACCCTAAGCATAACTGTAACCCTAACCCTAACTGTAACCTTAACCTAGCCCTAACCATAACACTAACACTAATGCTAACTCTAACCTTTAACCTACCTCTAACCATAACTCTAACTTCAACAATAACCCTAACTGTAATCCAAAACCTAACTCTAATCCTAACTCTAACCCTTTCTGTAGTCCTAAACCAACCACTAATTCTATTCATGACCATAAACCTAACACTAATTATAAAGCAAACCATAAACATAAACCTAACCATATCCCTAACCATAACACTAACTGTAACCTTAGCCTTAACCAGAAACCTAATCTGAACAGCAAACCTAACCCTAGCCCTAATCCTAACACTAGTCCTAATCCTAACAGTAACCCTAACACTAACCCTAACCCTAATGTTAATCCTAAACCTAACTGAATCCTAATGCTAACACTAACCCTAAGCCCAAACGTACCCCTAACCCTAATCCTAACCATAACCCGAAACGTAACTGTAACCCTAAACATAACAGTAACCATGACTCTAAACCTAACCATAAACTTAAAAGTAACCCTATCCCTAAACCAACTGTTCACCTACCTAATGCTAACTGCTCACCTAAACCTAACCAATCCCTAAACCTAACCCTAACTGAAACCATAACCTCAAAACTAACATAAACCTTAACCTACCCCGAACCCTAATCCTAACCCTAACCCTAAATGTAACCCTAAACCTAACACTAACCCTAACATTAGCCCTTAAACTAACTGTAACCATAACTGCAATACCAACTGCAACCCTAACCCTAATCCTAACACTGAAAGTAACCCTAACTCTAAACCTAATGCTAAACATTACTCTAACTATAAACCTAATCCAAACCCTAACCCTATTCCTAACTGTAACCATGTGCAAAACCTCAAAGAAACCCTAAACCTAACTCTAACCCTAATTCTAAACCTAACACTAACTCTAACCTAACTGTAACACAAACCTAACCCTAACTGTAACCCTAACCAAAACCCTAACTGTAAACCTAAAATTAACCTGAAAAGTAACCCTAACCCTAAACATATATACATGACAGCAAATCTAAACCTAATTGTGACCATAACTCTAAGTATAAACATAAATCTAACCCTAACCCTGAGCCTAACTGTAACCCTAACATTAACCCTAAATGTAATGGTAACTCTAAACCTAACGCTAACTCTAAATATAATCCTAACTGTAACCCTAACTCTAACCATAACCCTAACACTAACCCTAAAGTTAACTGAACCCTATCGCTATCCCAAACCCTAAACCGAACACTAACCATTTCCCTCTAACACTATGTCTAAACCTTACCCTAAATCTAACCGTAACCAGAATCCTAACCCTAACACTAACCCTAAAAGTAATCCTTACTCTACAACTAACCATAACACTAACCTTAACTGTAACCCCAACCCAGTCCAAACCATAACAGTAACACTAACCTTAATGCTAACCCTAACATGAAACTGAATTGTAAATCTAAACTTTACCATAAACTAACCATAACTTTACGCCTAACCCTAAACCTAAACATAAATGTAAAACTAACCCAAACCTTAACCTCAGCCCTAACCAAAACCCTAACACTAGAGCTCACACTAACTCTAACCATAAAACTAACCCTAGCCCTAACCCAACCCTAACAGTAATACTACTAACCCTAACACTAACACTAACCATAACCATAAATCTAATCATAACTCTAACCATAAACCTAACTGTAACCCTAACTGTAACTTTAATCCTAACAGTAAACCTAAGTCTACCATAACCCTAAACCTAATCCTAACCCTAAACGTAAACCTAGCCCTAACACTAACCCTAGCACTAAATCTAAATGTAATGCCAATGCTAACTGTAAACCTAACCCTATCCACAATCCTAACACTAACCCTAAACATAACCCTAACCCTACCCATAAGCCTAACTGTATCCCAGCCCTTAGAGTAACACTATAACCTAACCCTAACCCTAAACTTAATTACAACCCTAACTCTAACTCTACACTTAACCTAACTGTAACCCTAACCATACCTGTAACCCAAACACTAACACTAACTTTAACCCTAACCCAAACCATAAACCTAACCCTAAGCCTAAATGTAACTCTAAACCTAATACTAACCCTGACCCTAACCGTGGCCACAATTCTAACCCTAACCATAACCCTAACTCTAAATCTCACCCTAACTGTAAACCTAAACATAACATGAACCCTCATACTAACTGTAACTCTAGCCATAACCTTAGCACTAATACTAACAGTAATACTAAACCTAACCCTAACTCTTACCTTACTCCTAACAGTAACCTTAACCATAACCCTAAAAGTAACCCTAACCCTAACCCTGAACTTAATCGTAAACCTAACCCTTACCATAATCATGACCCTAATGTAAACGAAAACCTAAATCTAACACTATCCCTAAACACCCTAAAAGTACCCTTAACCCTAACATGAACACTAATCATAACCGTAACCCTAACCCCAAATGTAACACTTAACCTAAACCTAAACCTAACCTCAACTGTAACCATAACCCTAACTGTATCCCTGGCCCTAACCTTACCCGTAACCCTAACTCAAAACCTAAACCTAACCCTAACCCTAACCCTAACTATAACCCTAAAGCCAAAGCTAAAATAAACCCTAATGGTAACCATAACCCTAACCTTAACATTAATCCTAAGCCTAACCATAATCATAACACTTACATTAAGCCTAACCCTAAACATAACAATAACCCTAACCATAACCCTAATCCTAACAGTAATGCTAACATTAACCCTATCCCTAAACATTAACCTAAACCTAACTCTAAGCTCAACTCTAAACATGATCCTAACCCTACCCTACCTCTAACCTTAAGTGTAACCCTAATCAAAGCCTAAGCCTAAAACTAACCTTAGCTCTTGCCATAACACGAAGCTTAACCCTAACCCTAACACTACACCTAAGTCTAGCCATTACCATAACTCTAACCCTAACCATAAAACTAAACCGAACACTAACCCTAAACATAATAGTAACCCTTAACCTAACCATAACTGTAAAACTAACTCTATGCCTAACACTAATACTAACCCTAATCCTGACATAAATGCTAAACTTAATGGTAAACCAAAGCCTAACCCTAACACTAACTGTAACCCTAATGCTAAACTCTAACACTAAACTTCACCGTAACCTAAAACTAACCTTAACACTAAGCCTCACACTAACTCTAACCCTAAGCATAAACCAAATTGGAACTGTAACCCTAACCCTAACCATAACCCTAACTGTAATCCTAACACTAACCCTAACCCTAATCTAACAGTTAACCTAACACCAACCCTAAACTTAAGCCTAATTGTAACAGTAACCCTAACCCTATCACTAAAAATAACCATAACCCTGATGCTAACCTTAAACCTAATGAATACTAATGCTAACCATAAATCTAAGCTCACCTTTACTCCTAACACTAATAATAAACCTACCACTATCGGTAACCCTAACCCTAACGGTAACCATGACTTTAAACCTAACCGTAAATCTGAAATAAACGCTATGCCTAAACCTAAACCTAACTGTACCCTTAACCCTAAAAATAGCCCTAACCATAACTGTAACAGTAATCCTAAGAGTAACCCTAACCCTAATGCTAACCATAACAGTAAACCTAACCATTATCCGAACACAAACCCTAACCCTAACCATAACCATTAAACCTAATCCTAACCGTAATCTTTTTTTTTTTTTTCAAATTGCTAGGACAGATTCAATAATTAACACTCTGCATACATTCTTCTTAG
>NDGM010974062.1:0-12737 GCA_002564305.1 Octomys mimax | reverse complement strand
AGATTCAAAGAGATCCAGTTACCATCTAAGATTCATTTGGAATCTGTGGAACAAACATGGCTGCCTATGACAGGAATACTGCATATGGTCATAGTCATATATACTTGGCAAAAATGGTGTTTCTTAGAATTTTGTAGAAAACAATCTTTTCTCCATGGGAAGGCAATACAATACTTACTATCACAATCACACAACTCCTAATTCAATATCTTTCTCCCAGGACCATTTTGCTTTTCTACCAACACCCACAAACATTCATACACATAAAAACACACACCAGTGTATGTTTCTTGTCCCTGAACCTTCCTAACTAAACCAGTGGTAGAGTCAGGAAGGCGTTTTCTGGAGTGACCATCATGGTATAGACGAGTAGTGGCAATGGATCTGTAATATCACAGGATAAAACATGTACAAAAATATTTTCCTTGTAGAAAAAATTCTACACTACATATAGTTTACCACTGTGTATATTATCATAACCTATAAGGAAGCATTTCAAAATGGTCCAGAAAGTTAAAATAGTCTAAAACACATGAGAATCATTCCCTGAATTTTCATTTTGATGTAAATGGAGTTTTTAATTTTCCTGTCATAACATCCTATTTTAATTTCTAATACAATTTCAATGAAGATTTACTTATGAATGTTATAAATGACCTAATATTTGGCTTCTTTGTCTATAGCTATCAATCATTTAGTTAAGAAGCAACACATAAAACTTTTGATTTTTAATTTTATTTTGAAAAGTAAAGGCAAAGCAAGAACAAAAATCAGAAACAAAGAAAGAAACAGGGCAACATACAACAGTACATATGTTATAGATTTTCAAACTAAGAATAGCTGATTAACAATGGTTGACATATTATCTATTTTTTCATCAAATCTGTTGCCCAGATTAGCAGATATAGTTATGTGATATTGGACATACGATTGTATATTACCACTTGCTTTCAAGAAACCTTAAATTTTTGTTCTTGCCTCTTTTTTATTTTTAACTTTTTTTTTAAATGTTTGTTTGAAAGAGAGTATAGTAATAATTGATATGACATTGGAAACAGTACACATTAGAAGATTAAGATGTCAGGCACTCAAGCATGGTTTTCGCGTTGCACATTGCTGTCCCTGACACAGTTACTTAGATCACACTGAGCATATAGGGTTAGTCAAGGTGAAAATTCTATTTTCAAACGACTAATGGAGATTTTCATTACAATCATCTCAGCCATCTTGTATATATACTTGAATGTTTTTCCCCTACCTTTTTTCATTTCTTTTCTCTTTTCTCTCCTCTTCAAGCATTTAATTTTTTTTAAAAAGTACTAAAAAGATACTTTGTAACTTAGTCATGCTGATTAATTATTACAAAACTGATCCAAGATACTTTATTCCAAAAGAAAACTTAACAAATAACACAAAATCTTTTTGATTTGGAGGAAGAATATTCTTTGCAATGTACTGTAAACACTAATACAATTGTTTCAGAGCCATAAAAGATTTAAATAACATAGACTAGCTAGACATAGGATATTTAAAATTAAAATGGAATTGTCATTTTAAGTCACTTAATAAGCAAATAATCTTTCTTAAGAGACTAATGAGAGATTATAGCAGTCATAAAATTGAAGTCACTATGTTCAGAGTCATTATGAGATATAAATTAACAGCTATATTTTAAAGATAATATACAGAGATATTAATGTATGTTAGCTAGGTACCATTAATAGCTAAGCAAAAATATACAGTGAGGGGTTAAAAAGCCAGCTGTTTTCAGGAATCAGGTAGCTTTCTTTCCGATCAAGGTCCCCCTTCTTTTTCCCTATTCCGTGATTGAATCCTACAAAACGCTCTGCTTTTTTCTCTGCTAGCATCACACAGTGTGGAAGCCCACAGCCTGAGCTAAGGAGCTCTTCTCTCTGTAGCGCACGCCCACCTCACCAGCAGCTGTAGCAGCCACTTTGCAGCAATGTTGGTCCCCTTCCCAAGACTGGCTGAGCCTGTAACCTCAAACAAATTGCTTCATCTTTGACATGGTACAGGTCACTGTTGGCGCCGAGCTCTTGGGAGGAAGTCTGTCTCAGTCTGGGAGGATGCCTGCGGGGGGGGGCCAGCCTTTTCCCCTTGCTCAGGTCCCTCACTTTGCACTCTTCCTGGCCCTGGGCGAGCGATACTTGCACTTCCACACTTGCGCTGCTGTGCCCCCTACATCCTCCTTCAGCTCCTCACATGATTAATCACATTCTATTACTTAAGAATTTTGCATTATAAACTTTATGATTTCTGTATTTTGATGGGATCCTGACTTAGGTACTTTGTGTTTCAAAACAATAAATGAATTTGTTAAAATGGTGCAATAGTCCTATAAAGAATTCACCAGTAATAAATAAATAACTAAAGGGGAGTAACAATACTTCGGATAGAAGATGAAAATTAATTCAGTTACCTATATAAATAAGGAAAACATGATTTTGAAAGATCCAACAATAAAAATATTGGTAAAATTAAAATTTTTATTCTATATAAAACCTTCAATGATCCTTACAAACTGATAGGGTTTTGATGATGATGAAATCAACTCAAGTAAGGTACAAATTTCTTGATATAATGGCCATAATCAACTAGAACAAATGAGCACGGAAATTGAGTATGAACTGAGCAAGCCTTCTATGCTCAGTCGTCACTCTTAAGGTTGCCGGGAAAGACCTGAGTAAGTAGGGAGAGGTATAGCATGCTCTGGATATAAATATTAAATTCCATAAAAATACTAAATGCCCCTAGATTGTACATTCTAGCAAAATCTAAATCAAAAGTTTTATAGTTTTTATGTCTGAGAGACTTAGAAGCTGATCATAAATTTTTCAATAAAAGAAGCACAAAGGTAACCAAAATAAGTTTCGAAGGCAAGAAAAAATATACTGCACCATGAGATGTATAAAAGCATATTTAAAATGCTGAGATTTTTTTTTTTCTGGAAAACATACTAAGAATTTCTTTCTTTCTTTCTTTTCTTGTAATGTATTTGGTATAGGATCGCACTACACAGCTCAGACTCATAGTGATCCTCCTGATTTCAGTCTCCCCTGTGCTGGGATTAGAGGGGTATGCCACCACACCCACTCAGTGGTTGCTTCGGGGTGCCTGGGGGTGGGGCTGGCGGCCACATGTGGTGCAAGGAAATCAAACTCTAGTCCCTGTGCTTGCCTAAGGAGGCACTTATTCTGCTGAACCATCTTGCCAATCCCTACCTAAGCATTTCAATATAAATTATCTATGAAAATTCAGCCACATTTGTGGATTTAGTTCATCATTTAAGAAAAAAAATTTGGGGGGACAGGATCTTGCTATATACTCTAAGTTGACCTTGAACTCACTATCAAACTCAGGCTGGCCTTGAATTCACAGTAATCTTCCTGCCTTAGCCTCTCAAGTACTGAGATTACAGATATGTACTACCATACACAGTTTTAAAAAATCAATTAAAAAAAAATTTGTTATCAAATAGTATTGAAAAGTATATTTGGAAAATAACATAAAAAAGAGAAATAAAAATACATGACAAAAAATTAAATTCCACATAAATAGCAAAGAAGAATCTTTATAAAATTTATTTATTTATTTGGTCCAGGGTCTTGCTGTGCATTTTGGAGTCATAGTGATCCTCCTGTCTCAGCCTCCCCAGCAATAGGATTACAGGCATGTGCCATCATGCCTGGTTTTCGTGGCCAGTACGTTATGCTCAGGGTTCTGGGGCCAGCTGGGCATGTGGCACTGGGGGTGGAACCTGGGTCCTTGCTCTTGCCAGGCAGTCACTTAGCCCACAGAGTTATCTCCCCAGCCCCCGTCACTTCTTTATCCCAGCAAAATGTGTCTCTGAATCCTTTTTGACACAATAGTCTGTGCAATCATGAGAAGCTAAACAGATTATGACAAGAAAGTGTTCCTACCTGAGGATAGTTATCACTTCCATTTTCCCATTTGCCTTTAGAAATTCCAAAGTCATAAAACTTAGAACTCTCTTCAGAGGTAGGAAGAATGGAGCTGTTATTCTGTATGTAAATATTTTTGTGATGAATATTTTCCAAGTCATTTTGAATGGCTGAGAATTCTACAGTGAAGTAAAATATAGAAGCAAAAATGATGACAAACACCAGAACATGAACTTCTTTCCTTCATGGAAAAAATTTTTAGTGTGTTACATAATAAATAAATCAATGAGTACAAAAGACAATTTTCTATATTAATATGACCTAAAAAATAGAAAAATAGAAGGAGCTATTTGGGAAAAGGGACTATGTAGTTAAGATAGTAAAAAAAGATGTCTCGTGTGCAAAGACTAGAAGGTGGGAAAAATGGTGAGTTAGGAGGACGTTTCTTAGGTGGTCCTTCCAGAATAATGCAGTAGCAGTAGCAGAATCTGAGGGAGTGTCAAGACCAAATGTTTGAGACCAGAGAACATTCAGATGGCCTGTGCAGTGAGGGCTTTGAACAGGAGTAGACTTTTTAAGGTCATATCATCACTAGACTTTATTTTTACTGTGAAGGTAACAATCAAATTGTATTGACCAAGAAAATCACATCACCTATAGATACATCTTTTTAGGAGGTAATTTGAACTGTTGTAAAAACTAAAGAACAAATAAAAAAAAAAGAATGAAGCCAGGAAGGTGTTACAATGGTCATTAGAACAGATCAATTTAAATTGGAAGGGCAGAAGAACAAGCACTGAACACCCTGCAGATGATGGATAAGAAGAGAAGATCTGAAAGCCTTCCTCCCATCATCTCCAGGCTATACGTCCAAGGATAGGCAGCCAGGCATCCTCTGGAATTTGAGTTGGAGGGTGTCAATTTTTCCATTAACCTGATGGCTTTCAATAGATAGATTGACCATTCTTCAAACTTTGTTGTATCTAACCACCCTGAAAAAACAGGATGAAAACAAGTTATCAGTACCAGTTTTAGGCTGTATCTATTATAAATTTGGTGTACTATAGCTTAACCCATAGGAATCTGAAATAAGTTTTGGAAAGAAATCCCTGCAAATCACAGTGATTCTGCCTTCATTTATGAGCTACAATCTTTCCTGCCTACAACCACCTCAAGGAAATATTTCAGCCATCGTGGCTGGTGAATGGCAAATATCTGGTTGTTGCTAAATGCTCTGTCCAAAGATCATCCTCATGAGTAAGTTCTTGAGAGAGAAAATACCAAAAGTAATTGAAGTAGCAATGAATTAGTGAGTAGCTAATATTCTCTGCACACAGAGTAGGACATGAGGGATGAAAACTCACTTCAGGAAAAGTGAGCAGAAACACTAAATCAATACAAAAATTCAAGTAAATCCATTTAAATATGGGGGTTACAAACAGAAAAACATAATGTGCAACAAGAGTATAATACCTAAGGTGCTTACTATATGTTCTGTTATTTTAGCAATTGAAATATGTGGTATTTAGAAACCTGGTTCTCAAATTTTGAACATGTCATCAATAATTACTGTTAGTAAATAATGTCTGAAAAATTTCTGGTATTTAGATTACAATACTTGAACATATCAAGTATTGTAATAACAATAACAAAATATCTTTTGTTTCTGAGAAAATTAGATATTTCTTTTCTTAAAACTAGATAGGTATTCTATTGGTTATACCCTCAGAATCTAGATTTTTAAAGTTTATAATACAAATCCACTTAGTAACCACTATCAAGAAATACAAATCTATGACTGACAATCAATTATCAAATAATTTTAATACTCTGGAAACAGCTGCAATGTTTACATTAATAATTACTCTAGAATGTCATAAGACAAAAGCTAGATTTCTCATTCTCAACATGTCTTCATTGTTCGCAGTATTAATATTATAAACTATTTTTATACTCCAAAGTATTATCTTTTTAAAGATATTTCTCACCACCTCTGACACATTTTTTACTGTTTAAGAAAAAGAATGAAATATCCACAGTAAAGCTTGTATCATTTTAAGGGATTAAGTCTTTAAGCAAGGACATTGGCTCAAGGACTGAGTTCATAGTCACGATTATCTACTCCACATAGGCCTTGTGAAGAATTTCAACCACAAAAATTTTCAATATTATAACAAAAATGCAAGTGTTTGACAACTGAGTTACATATTTTATTATGCATAGAAATCTTTACATGGATGATAGAAAGAAATATTTTTCTTTCCTTAATATAAATTAAGTTATAAATAATCACTTTCTAATATTAGGAAAAGGTCGCATTCAGTTGTGTTAATTATTTGAGGAAAGATGCTGAGCTTATTTTTAATACTTGAAAAATTATGCTACCAAATAAGTCATTCTAATATTTTCAGAAAAATAATTATAAAAATGGAGAAAGTTGGCAACAAAAGTACAATAAATACACATGGTTAAACCTAGCAACAATGGTCATGTTACACATTATTGGGAAAATGTGCCATAAAAATTAATTATCCATTGACATTCACCAACTAATATCTCATGACACAGGGTCTGCAGTACTTCCTTTATACTCTGACCGCCTCTTCCATTACCCAGTCTCACACACTACAGCCTTTTTTGTACCTTTAGCAGACTCTTATTTTCAGACCCATACTATCAACAGACAAAGATTTTTTGGCCAAAAATTTCTTCTTTCCAAAATATTATATACAGAATAGAAAAAAAATGACTGTATCTACAAATAAAAAGCCACATGGAGGATATTATGATTGTTATAATAACCATATGACAATTATGATAGTCATGTGTTTCAAAACTAGGAATGTATTTGAAGGCACTTTGTGTCCATGAAGAATCCTAAAATTTAATCATTAATGGAAGTTTGAGGGTGCACAGGACAGAAAGGCACTACGATGTGAGGAGAATTTAGGGATTTTATTTGTTCTCCCTCTGCATCCCTACCACAGTGCTATGGGAGCAGCCAAATGCATTTAATGAGGAAAGGATGAAGAACACCATTTCACAACTTATGATATAATGGGGTGTAAAGTAGGCATAGCAATTCATTCTCAATGTAGTTAGTGAATGATGTGAATATCACAATTGTTGCCTTTTTCATTGGTATTGTATATTCAGAATAGAAATGTACTCTGTACAGGTAAATATACTAGATTGCATCTATAACCTGAAATAGTATAAAAGCATTTGAAGAAGAGATAAAGGATCAAGATTATGACAGTTAAGCTTGAGTAAGGAACATTTTAAATTGCTTATAATAATTTTAATTTAGGTGCTCTGTATATACAGTGAACCAAAAAGAAAAAAAAGCCTCCCTTCTCAACAGTGGTAATGCTAGATAAGTTGCAGCTATGAATATTGTGATTGTGTTTCACTTGTGATTTATAGACTTACAATTTAAAGTCTAAGGGGAAAATTAGGCCAGCCGAATAGCTCAGCGGATTAAACAGTCTGCAGGCAGATGCAGAGGCCTGAGGCTGAATCCCCAGGCCTGCCCTGTGACCCCACCAGCCTAGGGTGCACTAAGAAGGTAATTGAGACTAGATGTGGTGGCAGGAGCCTGTAATCCCCTCTTGGGAGGCTATAAACAGGTGGACCACTACGAGTCCAATCTAGTAGTGAGATGCCAAACTCCCTGTAGATCCTTCCCTAAAATACAATGATAATAATAATAATAATAATAATAAATAATAACAATAAATAATAATAATAATAATGGGAAAATTATTTAAGGGTTCAGCTCAACAAGGTAGACAATGAGATAATATGAACATGAGGCCATATATTTTTTCATGTTTTTTTGTGTATGTATATGTACCATTTTATCTTCTCCAAAATTAAATAATATGTGGAAAATGACAGTTGGTAAAACATTCATCAGAGTAAATAATACAGAAAGTCGACTTGAGGTTTATCAGAAAATTCTATTTATAGAATGCAAAAAGAATATTGTAAAGCATATTTCTTCATAGTAAATTTTAATACAGTGTGGGCTGTGATATACGAAAGTACAGAATTATATCATGCAGATTAAAATAAAATACTTAGAAATCAATCTGATAATGGAAGTAAAAGTTCTTTATGCTCAAAACTACAGTACTCTGGGGAAGGAGATCAAAGAGGATATCAAAAAATGGAAAGGTGTGCCCTGCTGTACAAAAAAATAAGTCATAGGTAATTTCTCAGATAAATATCAAGATTGTGACCATAACATAATATGTGGTCAGTAAGCCTACAGCAGATACATACTTTTTTTTAAAAAATGAGGTGCTTAGAAATAATGATAGGAATCAGGAATGTGCAACACAGGAAAGAAATGGAATGCATGAAAGAGATTCAAACACATATCCAGGACATTAAAACTTCCATTGAAAGTATACACAGCAGAATGATCCAATGTGAGGACAAAGTGTCAGAAATAAAATCTAAGACAGTTAGTAAGCATGAAAGGAAAGATTTCTTCAACTTAGCAAGGAACCATGAACTACTAGTCTAACAGCTGCTAGCTAATATAAAGAACAATATAAGATTGATCAGAGTCAAGAAAAGCAGGAGATAGAGCAAGTGACATCAAAAACCTGTTCACAAAACTAATGGCAGAAACTTCCCAAGAAAGGAAAATAATTTAACTTACAAATAAATAAGGGATATAAAACTTCAATTGGCCATGACCAAAATAAATCTCTACAAAGGCATATGATCATCAAGATTCCAGAAATCTAACATAATAACAGGATATTAAAAGCTCTTAGAGAAAAGAAACAAATTATATATCAGGGGAAGCCTATTGGAATCAAAGCACACTTCTAACCATAAACCTTCAAGTCAAAGAGGTTACGCAGTGAAGTATTGCAAACCCTAAAAGAATGCAAACTTCAACTCAGATTGATGTACTCTGCAAATCTGTACTTCAAAAACTGAGGAAGGAATAAGATACTTTCATGACAAAGGACACACAAGGTAATTTATAACCACAGAACTAACATTGCATATTTTCTGAAGATATACCATTAGAGAGAGATAACAAATATCACACATCCATAAACCCTCACAGAACGTACCTACCACAAAAGACAAACAATTGAGCTGGGGAGATATTTCAGTGGTATAAGCATCTGCCTGGTAAGTGAAAGGACCCAGTTTTGATCTGTGGTCCCACATGCCCTGTCAGCCCCAGAGCATTGGATGCTCCATGCCAGCTACCAAAACTGAGCAGGGTGGTACACACCTGTAATCCCAGTGCAGGGGAGGCTGAGAGAGGAGGAACACTCTGAGTGCAAGTTGCATAGAGAGATCCTGTATCAAATAAATAAACTTAAGAAGTCAAACAATGAAACAGGAGAGAAAATAAAAACCAAACTCAGGATGATTATATGACAAGAATAAGTCAATATGTATCCATTTTAAACATAAATATTAAAAAATATAAATAAATAAACATCAGTGTTAGTGTTCTTAATTCATCAGTCAAAAGAAACAAACTTGCAGAATGGATCAAGAAGCAAAATCCAGCAATATGCTGCATAGAAGAAACTCACTTATTTCAAAAGGAAATGTATAGAGTGATGCTTAAATGGTTGAAAAATGTATTCATGTGATAGGAACCCAGAAAAAAAGTGACAGCTATTCTACTTGTAGGTGAGTAGATTTGGAGGAAAGACTGATAAAAGAGACACAAAAGCTCACTGTATCCTTGTAAAGGAAACAATCCAAGATGAAGATGTAACAATCATAAATACATAAGCAACAAATACTGGCACACCCAACAATATAAAACAAGTCTTAACAGACATAAAATATCAACTAAGCATGAATACAATTGTAATGAAGGTACACAGTACCTCACTGTCACAAATGTATAGATCAATTATAGAAAAAATTAAAAATGAAATATCAGAACTGAACCAAACTTTTGAACAAGTACACTAAATGTATGTCTCAATGTATTTCATCCCACTATATCAGAATGCACATTCTTCTCAGCTGCCCATGGGATGTTCTCCAAAATAGAACACATACTAGCCCATCAAAATTTCTTCAGTAAACGCAAAGGAACTGAAATGATCCCAAACATATTATTAGATCATATTACAAAGAAATTTGAAATCAATAGCAAAAAACACACATGAATTTCATAAACACATGGAAATTAAGTAATGCCATCCTAAACAAACAATGAGTCACATATGAAATTAAAGAAGAAATGAGACAGTTTCTATAATTAAACGATAACGCTTACAACATTCTCAAACTTATGGGACACAATGAAAGCAATCCTACGAGGGAAATAAATAATGTTTATTTCCCAAATGAGACAAACAGTGAAAGTACAAAAAAACAACCTAATATTGAACCTCAACCTTCTAGAAAAGGAAAATCAAGTCGAGCTCAAGGCTCATATAAAGGAGGAAACTACAAAGATCAGAGCAGAAATTAATGCAATGGAGATTAAGAAAATTATATAGAGAATCAATGAATGGAAGAGTTGGTTCTTTGAAAGATTAAATAAAATTCATAAATTGTTAGCCTACCTTATCCAGAAAAGGAAAGAAAAGACTCATATCCATGTGATTATGAATGAAATGGACAAGATACTTAATTTGAGGATCTGTATTCTAAAAAGATGCAAAACAAAGAAAAAGGAACAGATTCCTAGATACAGATTAATCACCAAAGCTGAATCAAGAAGACATAAAAATTCTAAATAAACCACTATTAGTCAATTAAATTGGAGGTTTATTTAAAAACCTACTAAACAAAAGCCAAACCCTGATCAATTCTCTGCTGAATTCCACAAGAAGTTTAGAGATCTAATAACACTACTTCTGAAACTCTTTAATGCAATTGAAAGGGAAACAATACTCCCAAATTTATTCCAGAAAGTAAGCACTACACTGATATTAACATCAAAGACAGATAAAACCAAACAAAAGAACTACAAGTCAATCTCCCTAATGAATGTAGATTCAAAAATCCTGAACAAGATACTGTCAAACAAAGTGAATCAAATTCTTAAGAACATTACATACCATGACCATGTAGGGTGTACCTCAGGAATACAGGGATGCTTTAATATCAATAAATGTAACACACCATATTAAAAGAGTCAAGGACAAGAACCATATAATCATCTCAAAAGATTTAGAAAAAGTGTGTGACAAAGTGTGATACCTATTTATGAATGAAAACCCTACAGGATATTGAAATAAATCATCTTTATCTCAATTGAATAAAAATCATGTATAACAAACCATCAGCCAATATCATACTAAATAGTTGAAATCTGAAAGCTTTCATTCCAAAATAAGGAACAAGACAAGAATGTCCACTGTTACTACTTTTATTCAATACTGTTCTGGAGACCTTAGCTAGAGAAACATAAGTACAGGAAAGGAAGGAGTTAAATTATCATTATTTGCAAATAACATGATACTCTATATAGAATACTCCAAAAACCTCACCAAAAGAATTGTAATGCTAATAACCAAATTTAGTAGAGTAGCTGGGTACAAGATTAACACTCAGGAACCAATACCATTGCTGTACACAAATAAAGAACCCAGAGAGAAACCAGAGAAACAACACCTTCTACAATAGTAACCCCTAAAAGAATTACCTAGTAATCAATCTAACAAAAAGATTAAAAGATCATTGCATTGAAAACTACAGTAATCTGGTAAAAGAAATCAAAGAAGATATCAGGAAATGGAAAGATATCTTTTGTTCTTGCATACTGAGAACCAACATCGTGAAAATGGTCATACTCCCAAAATTGTTACACAGATTTAATGCAATCTTGATCAACATCCAAATGACATACTAACAGAATAAGAGAAAATAATCATATAATTCATTTCAAACCCAAAGACACCTAGAATAGCAAAAGCAATTCTGACCAACATAGCCATCTCTTAAAACATCACAGTCCTTGAATTGAAGTTAAACTATAAACCTATTGAGATAACAATAGGCTGGTACTGGCAAAACAAATAAACACCAAAATGGACTTGAAGATCAACAGAACAGACTAGAAAATGCAGGAATAACTTCAAACACTCTCAGATAACTCATCTTTGAAAAACAAATTAACACACCTTTAATGGAAGAAAGGCTTCACTAAACTAAAATTGAAATGAATCAATGATGTAAATAATAAACCAGATACAATCTTCTGAAAGATAGAATAGGTAGAACTCAAAGACATTGATGTAGGCAAAACTTTACAAACAAAACTGATCCCACAGGAACTATCACAACGAAACAATATCTGGGATCTCATCTTATTACAAAGCTTTTTCACAGCATAAAAAATTATAAACAGAGTAAAATGACAACACACACTTTGGGAATATTACTTTTCTGGTGTTTCTCTGACAGAAGAGTAATAGCTAAAACACAACACAAAAAATCAGTCCCCCAGAACTTAAAGACCCAATTAAAAAAAAAAAAAACAGACATCTGAAATGAATAGATACTTTTCACATGAAGTACAAACAGCAAATAAATACATGAAACATGTTCAAGATCACTAGTCATTCAAGAAATTAAATAACATTGAGATCCCATTGCACTCTAGAAAGAATGACTATCATCAAGAAATCAACAAATCACAAATGCTTGTGGAGCTATAGGTAAAAAAAGAACCCTTTTCTACTGTTGGTGGGCATGTGGTCTGATGTATGCACTGTGGAAATCAGCATTAAGATTCATTACAGCTGGGGAGATGGCTCAGTGGAATAAGTGCTTCCCTGGCAAGCGCAAGGGCCTGAGTTCAAT
>NDGM010974039.1:0-15120 GCA_002564305.1 Octomys mimax | reverse complement strand
TGGTGGCACGTGCCTGTAATCCCAGCTCTTGGGAAGCTGTAAACAGGCGGATCACTAGGAGTCAGATCTAGTAGTGAGACCCTAAACACCCTGTAGACCCTTTCCTAAAATACAAAGAAAAAAATTAAGAAATTAAATTATTATCTTAATTTGAAACATGCATTTTATCATAATTTCATGTTCAATTTATTTTTTAATTGACATGTAGTAACTATACATATACATACATATATATGGTATGCTGCAATGTTTTAATTCATGTATACATTGTAGAAAGACGCAATCATGCTAATTAACAGATCTATCCCTCACTAGTTACCACTCTTTTGTGACAAGAACACCAGAAACCTATTCTTGTAGCAATTTAGAAATACACAATGGTTTAGCTATATTCACTATGAAATTCTTTACCACGATGTCATTGAGTTCTGCTGATCTCAAAATATGGCTGCTTATAGGAAATAATCCACTAGTCTTGTATCAAATATCAGATTTTCATGTGTGTTCATTATATTAAGCAATTTCAAATATTATTTATTTACTACTCACAAATTTTTGACATAATCTTTTATAGACCCAGTGCATTGAGCAACTTAAGAGGGACTTGTCAGATTTTCCAAACTCTGCCAGGTATTAAGAGATTCTAAGACAGCCCTTTAGCTGCATTTTACACTGCTTCAGTTAAAATAGTTCACTTCAGTAATTCACTTAAATAGAACATTGTGGAAAAAAATACACTAGAGAATGGAGTGCCACTACTGTTTTTTTGTTGTTTGTTCGTTTGTTTTTTTATAACACTACTGGATTCTTTGACCCAAAGAGCTCACAAATATACAGCAGATTAGAGATGAGCTTATAATTCATTGATTTGTAGAATCCATCTTCAGTTAAGTATATATTTTAAATTACTTTCTTAGATATGTTTGTTATTTGTGTCTTTTATTTTCCATTTATTTTTTAAAATTTTTATTTTTATTTGCACAAGTAATGATTAAACTGTGTAAAGCACTGTGGACTTCAAAACTGCTGAAAGAGGGCTGGCCAAATAGCTCAGCAGATTAAAGCGCCTGTAAGCAGGGTCAGGGGCCAAATCCTGGGGCCTGCCGTGCCAGCCCGCCCCCGGGGCACGCTGAGATAGCCATTGAGACTGGGCGTGGTGGCGCATGCCTGTAATCCCAGCGCTTGGGAGGCTGTAAACAGGTAGATTATTATGAGTCTGATCTAATAGTGAGACCCTGAATACTCTGTAGACCCTTCCCTAAAATAAAAAAAAAATTGCTAAAAGAGTGCATTTTGAGTGTTTTCATCACAAAGAAATGATAAGGATGTGAGGTGGTGGTGCACACGTGGATTAGTCCTATTTGGTAATTCCACAGTGTACACAGGCATCCAACATCACACTGCACATCAGTATGGGCTTGTGCGCAGGTCAGATATAAAGCAAATTCTCCAGCACACAGGCGTGGTGAGTTCTTCCACACGTAACATAATGGTAACACCTAGATAGTCCGGATCGCAGGCCGCAGTAAGGTATTTTTCCTGAAAGCATTAACTCTCTGCAGAGATGCACAAATACTGCGTACATTATGATTAAGCATACTGGCTCACATTAAGCTATGTTAGCATATCTAAACCCATTTGATTAAGATAACTTTTAATTAATACTATACATTTTTAAAGGTACCAAATTACTTTCGAGTCCATAGCACTAAAATATAATTAACCTGGCACAGGCACTTGATGGAATATTATGAAGCAATTAACATGTTGATTTTTGCAGAACATTGAAAAATTAGCATGCTCTCTTCATTACTTAACTGTGACACATGATTGTGTGATTAGCATGCTTATAAATTAATTCAGAGCGAGGCATAATACCACAGAAAAGATGCATCAAAGCTTTTATAATGGTTTTACCAAACTGCAAGATTTTAGATTTATTTTTTTACTTCCTTCACTTAGAAATTTCTAATAATATGACTATGCTAATTATATAAAATGTTAAACCAAAAGGAAATGCAAAATATATTCTTTTCTTCATCTATTGCATTAGCCTATTTCCTTTACCAAAATTCTCTTGTCCCAACTGTGGTCAAGTTTATAATCAGGCACAAGCCTCTGGCTCTCCATCACTTTGGGTTCCAGTAAGGTCGCAAAGCCATTCCTAGATTGAATAGTGAGTACCGAGAATTTTCTTTTTTCCTTTTTTAAAATTTTATTTAGTGCCAGGAATTGAACTCGGAAACTTGGACTTTCCAAGCAGGTGCTGTACTACTGCACTGTATCCCTGGCCCTCGGCAACTTTCTTAGAACCCAATATTTTACAAATTTGCCTTTTGCAAAATCATGTTTGTTAAAATGAAAAACAACAACCAACACATTTGGAGGGCTTCCTGATTTGCAGACCAGGTATGGATTACTCTGCATGCCTTGTTTGGCATCCTGATCTTTCTATGAAAGGTAGCTCGCTCTGGCTCATATGTGCATCGATAGGTGAATGGATAAAGAAAACGTGGTACCTACACAGATTGGAACACTACTCTGCCATAAAAGATAGCATAGAGTTTGCTAAAAAAAAAAAAAAAAAGAAAGAAAGAAAAGAAAAAATACAGCATATCAAGTGAGACACACAAACCTAACTACTGAATGGTTTCTCTTTCATGAGAAATCCAAAATATAAATAAAGAGGAAAAAAAAAAGATAGTAAGATGAAATGGGGAGATGGGTCTTTTGCAAACAGGAGGGGATCAAGTAATGGAGAGAGGGCAAGTGGGGAGGAAAGGGGATGAAAAGGTGTGATGGATGGTGCACAGGCACCAGCTCCCCCGAGGAGCTGAATCATCATGGCCTGCCCATAGGTACTAACAAACATTGGAAAAAAGTCACTCCTCTCCATTTTTCAGATGAGAGAATGGAATTTAGGAAGATGAAGGGACTGACCCTCTCAAGGTCAGTAAGATGAGACAGGAAGAACAAACGAGGGTACACATGTCCCAAGTTATTATTTGGAAAGATGGCCATTGGTCACTTCGGGCTTAAAAAGCTGGTGAAAATAGAAAACTGGAAAATGCTGCGTGCACGTCTTGCTGTGGGGGTGTAGATCCATGAAATCATTCTAAAGGGTGCCCTTGCATTATGGTGCAGAACCCGGGGTGTGCACAGTGGGTGTGCCCTGGAAGCTCTCCACAGAGTAGCAGCCGAGGATGGAGTGACCAGAGAGCCCTGATGGGGAAAACATGCAGGCACGGTGAGGTGGGGAGGTGTCCGCACAGAATGAAGACCCTCAGCAGGGCCTCGAGGTACGTTCTGTACACTGCCCCATGTGAACTCCAAGGTTTCCTCCAGCATGAATCTCTCTCTCTCTCTCTCTCTCTCTCTCTCTCTCTCTGCCTCACTCCTTCCCTCTCCCTTTCTCCTTGTCTCTCCCTCTCTCCCTCTTTCTCCCTCGCTCCCTCTCTCTCCCTTCCTCCCTCTCCCTGTCCCTCCTCCCTCCCACTTTTTCCCCATATTCCTATAATGCTACCATGAAATTTTATTCATGAAATGACAGATTTATGAGTTGACTGTAACACTGGTATTTTATGGCTCAGGCCTTAGCATTTCTGCCTATTTACGGCTAGCATTAGGCATGTAACAGCAGCTACCAATTTTATTTCTAGAAATGCATCATCATGAACATGAACCGTCCCACTCCACATCTGATGTGCACTGCACCCACTTCCCAAAGCTTCTTTCCCTTCTGCTGCATGCTTTCACGCTGTGCTCCTTGGGGAGGGTGCCAACAGCCACTGTCTCTGCTGGTCTCACTCATCAATACTTGACCCTTTGTGACATAATCCTGTTCTCCAGAATACTGATTTTGGTCGCTCAGTGGTTGCCAGCCTTCTCTTAACTGACAGAAGTCAACCACATGAAACATAAAAGTTTCTTTAAAAAAAAAAAATAGTGTTGAGGGGTCTGGATGACTCAGTTGCCTCCTTCTCCATCTTCAGAAATGTATTAATCATGCTAGCAAAGCATCACTCGGGGAACAGGCAAGTAACCACGGCCTGAGGGAAACAGGAGCTGTTAGTTTTGATTGGGGAGAAGACATAAAGGAATAAATTCAACTTTGGGCGCTTCTGAAAATAGGATGATATGAATGATGCATCACAAAGGCTTCCTTGTATACGACATTGCCCAGGGCTCCTTTGGAAATCACAAACATTTTAATTGAATGAATAAACATTTAAATACCTAGCAAAGTCTTTAAATGTGACTTCAGTTAAAGTACTTTATTTCAAAGTAGAATTTATGTTTAAATAAGTGGAAATTTCCATTAAGAAAGTCATTGAAATACGCTATAGAACTAGGGACAAAGACAGGAAGAAAAAGGTCTTATCACAATCCATCACCCTAGAAATTAGCAAAAAATTAAATAATTTCACCATCTGTTTATGGTTCATCTTTTAAATCATTTTATAACCATAATTTAATGTAAGTGCATATAATTTCTTTCCATTTTTATTAATTAGAGTTTAGAAAACATATTTGCTCTTCTCGGATACCCAAACACTATGAGGTGTATATGTGTGCTTGTGTATTCTGGCAAATCCAACCATTCCAGTCTCAACAAAAGTAAAGGCTATAGCATTTGTGGTTTACAGAATAAACTCCATTTAAATAGACAATATTTAAATAAATCATTCAAGGTCCATTTTTAAAAATCAGTAAACATCCCTGACCAACTCTATTCGACTACCAACATCAGAGTCTCTCATGATGAATGTCAAATGAAAAGATGAATTTTCAAAGGTACATATTTTCTCATGAATTTTCACAAGTTGTAGAAGCCAGAGCTTTCCACAGTAAATAGGCATAGTTTTTCTCCCTGCTCCACTTGATATTTTTCTTCGGTATGCCTGCTCATCCTCATGAAGAAGTATAACCAGAGGAAAAACAATCAGGGAAGGTATTAGACACACTAAAGTGCTCACAGTCTAATAGAGTTTGTTTCTGTTGGGAGAAATGAAATAAAGCAATTGTATTGACTATTTTTCTCTGAACTCATTTAAGTCCCTAATGTTTGAGTTATTTTATAGCTACTTGATAGATCCAACAGTTCTCTGAAGAGGCATTGAGGCTTCCAGAGTTTAGCAGATGCTGGCACTGCACAGAGAGCGGCAGTCTATTCTTACAGAAGATGGAGATTCAGCCCAGAATGCTGCATGAAGCCACCTTTCTTTCTATGGCTACCGTGTCTTCTTATATGATTTCCCCTCCAGGAAAGTCCTCAACCTCCTCACCAAGACTCAAAGCTCCTCTTGATTCCTGCGAGTAGTTAGGGTGCTCTGTGTTGCATCACTAAGTACTTCAGTACTTTTGCAGGCCTCCGGTACCACTAGGGCCTGCACACTCTAAGGCTTGGGACAGCGTAACACTCATCTTAATACACCCAGCAGTGGATAATGGACTCCCAGGTAAGCACACACTGACTGCATGGATGAACACAGTCCCTGATGATAGGCCCAACATTTGTTACTGCTATGATCGCTGGAGTGAACAGAATGTGAGATATTGCATGAAGTAGGGTGGGCTTCGGGACCCTTTCCCCCCACTCTGGGATGTAACTGCTGTTATATTTGAGCAGTACTGATCAATTTATCACATTTCCTATAGTGTGTGCTCCACGGCTTATCCATGGATATGAGAATTGCTCTTCCTTGTTCAGAATAACCCCAGTAACGGTACAGTAGGAATTAACAGGGATTCTTTTGTTTGTCTTGTTTGTTTTCTTATTGGAAAAATGTTGTCAGGTAGTTGGTGAGGACAGCAAATTCCTCTCCACAGGAGAGAATCTATGAGCACCACACGTCAGGGATGACAGAATAAAAAGCTCATGTCAGAAGAAAAATTAGACAATCACGCTCATGAAAGCCATTTCATGGGCTAATAGAGATTACAATTTTTGTGAGAAAAAGAGTAGGCTTTTGGTATAAGATTCTGTTTCTCAGGTGAGACAGAAAGCAAAAGCAATCCTTCCCTGGCCAGGGATGAAGCCAGGGAGGGCTCAGCTTTGGGGCTCCTCCCTGTCAGCGCTGTGGTGGCCTGCTCACCTTTGACAGCCCCCCTCACGCTGCTGCTGCAGGAGCCAGAGACGCCTGTGCCCAGGAAGTAGATCTGGGCTATGTCCAGGTATCCATGGACGCATGCAAGCTTTAAAAATTCAAATTCCATGTCAGTTTGTTATTTCAAATAAGAGTCGCTCCCTAAGGACTTAACACTCAAAAAAATTACTTTTTTCCTTTGTGTTTGACTAAGGCACATTTCCCGAATGACAATTGATGGGCTCGAGCAGAGCCGGCAGTGTTTACTAAAAAATAAATCTCTGCACTCCACATTGTCAGTGGACGTTTTTCCCCATTACCTCGAGGATGTGTTCTAATCATTTTGAATAGTCTTACGATATCTTTAAAAAAAAAATGATGAGCTAGAAAGTAGGTCTGCGGTACAGTTTTCTCCACCTTTCTTTCCCCAGTAACTATATTTTTGAAAGACTCACATGGTACGTGCTTAAGGCACAGGCTCACAGCTTTGCAAGAACTTTGATTTCAAAATTAATACAGGACCTGCCTTTTGTCTTCCTAAATCTAACACTCTAAAACAAAGCAGAATCCTTTGCTAACACTAATTTTAGTGAATAATTTGATAGGTTCTACTATTTACTGACTTTGGAAGTACAAGCCAAGGGCTGTGGAACAATGCTATTCAAACTTCAATCTACATGCGAATTAAGTGGGGATCTTGTTAAAATGTGGATTCAGCCTCAGGGGGTCTGGAGTGAGGCCTAAAGTTTGGCACTTTTTTTTGTTTGTTTTGCATTTTAGGGAAGGGTCTACAGAGTGCTCAGGGTCTCACTACTAGATTGGACTTGCAGTGATTTGCCTGTTTATAGCCTCCCAAGAGCTTGGCTTACAGGCACACGCCACCACGTCCAGTCTCAATGGCCATCTCAGAGTGCCCTGGGGGTGGGGCAGGCATTACAGGCCCAGAGATCACCCCCTGGATCCTGCACCTGCTTGCAAGTGCTTTAATCCCATGAGCTATTTGGCCAGCGGCCCAAGTTCTGCGCTTCTTACCAGCGCCCCTCTCATGTTGCCCATACGGCTGGGCCCAGAGCCACAATCTGAGCAGCAAGGCTGCAGGTCTGTGCCACCCAAGCGTGGCATACAGAGCAGACATCCCATGGAAGCCTTATTCCCCTATTTCTGGACCCCATTCCCTCAGGTTCTGACTGGGCAGATCTCGAGTGATATCTATACATACCGCATTGCTGACGCTGATGCTGCAAGTTAGTAGATCAGACTTGGGATAAGCTATCTGGGTGAGTCCCAAAGCCAGGCTGATCCATCCTAGGCCAAGACCTGGTTTGAGCATATCAGGATGTTCAGAGAAATAAATGTTCGCCTGCTTTGGAACATTTCCAAGAAATAGCAATTTCTGTAAGGCAGATCTCCATCGGAAAGGCTGCCACTGGTTGGAAACACAATCTGAAGGTCTTAGCTTTCCAGCAGGAAAGAATAAACGATGTGAAACAAAACAACTTTCAGGTTCATTTATGTCAGAAGTGTTTAGCACATGTGGCTCTTTATCATATGAAAGGGGACAGGAATGCTCACACTTCAGCCAGCAGTCAGTGTGATTTCTGGTCCACGTGAAAAGACAGAAGCAGTTAATGGAAATTAAAAGAAATACCAGATTCTATGCTGTTCAGATTTCAGGAAGGTAAAGTCCCAGAAAGGGTTGGAAGAATTTAGATTAGCTGAGAGATGAAGAAGAAGAAGAAGAAGACGGTATAAATTGCTTCATCACAGAAAGGGCAGGGACAATCTTGAGCTGTCCTGCCACATTTCAGGCTTTTGATTGGGACCACCCTCGGTAATGCGACAATGAGAAGAAACAATGCCAGCTTGAAACAAGTTCAGCTTTTCGCACCTATTATTTATGGGGACCAAAGATAGAGCGTTGAGCTGCAAAGCCAGAGCAGCGCCCCTGGCTGTGACAGTGTAATGAGCCAGGGAACACTGGGCTGCTTGCTCTCCAGGAAGCAATCACACAGTAGAGGTTTAAAGAAACAGCTAGAAAGATCTGGACGCAACCATTCTGGTCTTTGAGGCGCGGCTCAGTCAACACAGGCCTAAAGGACAAGGATGAGAGAATAACTCGGTGCCTTCAATACACTGGCCCCAGTAGCAAAGTCAGAGCCCCTGTAGCCAGAGAAGCCCATGCCGTGTCCAGGAGCCCAGCTGGACTCCACCTTCCAGTACTCTTACGGTTAACTGGGGGCTTTGTTTACCTGTTGTCCAGGCAGGAAGGAGGAGCCCTCCTGAAATGACTGGGCAGAGATGGTGGACGGCGGATCCAGCTCCCTCCTCTTCTGGGAACATGGGAAGTCCACCAGCTCCTAGAATCTGCCAGTAGAACGAGGCTGTACGTGCCCACAGTGCACCCTGCATTAGCTACTTTTCCTTCTTTGTTTGTCATGTGTCCCTCCCGGGTCCCCTGAACCTCTGCTCTTGTTCCTTAAGATTGCCTTCCAAATAAACATCTTGTGGGCTGGTGAGATAGCTCAGTGGACTAAGCACCTGCTTAGGCAAGCACAGGGACCAAGGCCCAGGCTTTACATGCCACACTGGCCCCGCCCTTGGGCATGCTGAGTGGGCCACTAGGTCTGGCCACTGCATCCAGGCATTGTGGCACACTTCTGCAATTCCAGAGCTGGGGAGGCTGAAAACAGGAGGATCACTACAGTCTGAGCCGTGTAGTGAGATTCTGTACCAAATACCTAAAAATAAGTAAATAAATAGCTCTGAAATTATCTTTTTGTCCCAGGAATAGACCCACAAATTCCAGAGTGAATTAGACCAGGCCTTATTATTTTAAGCCAGGATCTTACTAAATGGCCAAGTTTCCCAAGCTGGTTTCAAATTCACAATCCCTCTGCCTCAGGCTCCCACAAGGCTGGGATCACAGGCATATACCACCCACCCTACCCAGCTTGCACTCAAATTCTTGTCTCAGGTTTTCCTTCTGGAGAATAACCAAATGAAAACATAGGAGTGGGATATCATGCCAGAAAGAAAAATCAGAGCAGCTGCAGACGGCCTAGATTCCCTCCCATCCCAGGTGACTTCATGAGGTTCTTGTGAACACCACTAGGAAGCACTGGACGGCAGAAAAGCCACAAGCAAAGCTGCAGAACTGACTCCATGACACTGACTTGAGATTAGCGTGTGAGGTGCAGAGAAACCCAGAACAGGCAGAGGGGGTGCAGGGACATGCGATTGTTTGTAATCATTGGAGCCCGCGCCCGTGTCCACACACGGCACTATTTGCATCGCCTGCACGAAGCTGCTTCTGCTCATTACGACTGGGTGCTGTCTTCGTAATATTTGCGTTTCGTTAGTACCCAGCAGCATCAATTGTCTTTCTTTCCTTCAGTGACAATAATTTTGTACATACATATATTCTATAGTATACAAGGCACACTTCTGTTATAATAACATGTCTTGGCCTATAACCTTACACGCCATGTTAAGTAGGAAGGTACTTGTAACTGTTTTCTTTTTATAATCACGTTCCATTGTTTTTCTCTTCTAGAATTATTTTAAGGATATTAAATATCATCACACGAAGTAAACCTGAAAGATTCTATGGTGGAAGGAGATAGAGTATGTTGGGATAGATTTGCACTTAGAATCAGAGTCTGCCCAAGCTAAGAATTGGAAAAGTCTGATTTCTACTTCCTTGAATGTAAATGTCAATAAATAACACTGGGTTAACTTACGTTTGAATGAAAAAAATATATGTTGATTGTGTAAAACATCTGAAACATTTCCTGACACACTAAGGCAATAAATTAATACATATACACTGCTATATCACAGGAAGTGATATTATTAATGTCAGAAGTGATTACACATAAAAATTACATTATCATTCTTAAAAGTTCCAGATAGCTTAAAATTTTTCTGCTTATTTTTTCATCACACCTTATGAAAATTTATTGATACGTTTACAAAAACACTGGGAATACATCTGACTTCTTTCATGAGTTTCAAATCTATTTATTCATTAGTCAACTCAGTGCACGTTTCTGAACGTTTCACAGCCACTTCATCACTGCCACCAGTGGGAACCACGGGTTTTGTTGTACGAAGGAAATTTTTTAACATTTTTTTTTATTATTACACCAATGTTGAAAAATGCTGACTTCCTAGGAAAGTAGGAGTCCATGCAGTACCTGAAACGCATGCAGTCCTGAGCAGGGATACAATGAACAGCACCAGCGTAATGAACTCTTTGGGTAAATGTCTCAGTAATGTTGCTGACACCAAAAGATGCTGAGTTAGCTAAGTCTGCAGAGTAGGAGCTCACAGAGTCATTGCTACTGCTCCACATCTACCGGTGACTTTTCTGTAGCCTTTCAAGTAGCAGAGGAAGAAAACGAAAACAAAACACTCTTCACGTTGAGGCCAAACAACCTGGCAAGCACTCACTAATGACAAATATTCATATAATACTGGATGTCAGAGACATTAAAAATTTTAAATGAAATATGTTTACTAGTCTAGAAAGCAAAGCATGAGACATCCCTGCTGTGTGTGCACATAAGGGTCACCATGAATACAATATTAAAGTGCTAGATATGCTAATGACCCTGAATTGCTCAGTGTCCAATGGATGCATGATTCAAGACATCACAGTGTGCCTCATAAATATGCACAAATATTATAAGCAATAAAAAAATTCAATGATAATAATATTAAAAACAATGGCATTTTCAAGAATGGTCACAATCCCTTCGCATTTATTGAGCATACCCTACATACTAGACATATACAAGTACTTCCTGTAATCTCATTCCATTCTGCACCAACACAATCGTCTGTAACTACACCAGTATTAAATCATGTTGGCTGACAAAATGCAATCAAGATTTTGTCTATGTTCGATGGTTCTTAAAACAACATTAATTTTCATTACTTCATTGCTAGATTATTTCATGAACATTAATTCTGAAGTTTCAGAGGGAAACTTTCTCTTTCTAAGTGCTGCAAAATTGATCTTACCATATTTTATCACAAAGCCTGATTATACGACTTTTAGGCATACAGAAATATTACTTACTATAAGTTTTATAAATATATAAAATATTAAATTATCTCACACACAGACAACTCAAACATGGCAAAGCAGTGAGATAAAATCAATTATTTTAGGCCTAAAACAAGAGAGCTCTCCAAAGGATTTACAAAATCAATTAATCATTTTTTATGAGTAGCTGCCAAATTATATAGTGAGATTTGGAGACTGGCAATGAGCTTCTCTAAAAATATCAGCTTCCTTCCTTACTGTGATATTTGATGTTTACACATAAACATTCATTGCTGTCAATCTTAGTGGATTTTCAGAGTTGCAATATCACTTATTAGACTCAAAATGCTAGCTGGTTGGGTCTATTAATTTTCTATGGCATGCATGTGTACCAAATCACCAAAAATTTGTGACACTAAACAACACAAATGAATTATTTTATACCTCTACAGGCGGAGTCTGACGCAAGTCTTAGTGGGCTAGATCAAGATCTCAGATCAGGGTGGTCACCCTTTGGAAGGCTCCAGGAAACAGTCTGCTTCCTTGCCATTTAGAAGTTGCCGAGACTGCAGAAATTCCTGGACTCGGAGCCCTTCGGTCTTCAAAGCCAACGGCAGCAGGTTGACTCATTCTCCATCCGCTTAAGTCTAATCTCAGTCCACAGCCACTTCTCTTTCGGAATCTCCTTTTCGACTTTCTTTGACTTTCAAGACCCCTTATCAGGAGTCCCCGCCTTTCCAGGGCCCTTTACCCGCTCTACCATCAGCTGAGTAGCAAGCTAAGTCCTATGTGCAATCTTATTTCCCTTTTTCCATGGAAAAAAGCATACTCACAGGTCTCAAGATAGAGGCCGTGAATGTTTCAGCCAAGGCACTCTGTTTATCAAAGTAGGAGGTATGTTGCCAACGACATGGATTTGTTTATTATGTCTAAATATTCCTCAGCACCTACTGTATCTCAGGCACCAAGTTAGGCTCTGGAAAAAAATAATACACACCTGGTCTTTATTTCTGGGAGAACCTACATTTTAAATTTTAGTCTTATTAACACCTAAACACAAACAACGCAGATTGATTTTTTTTAAAAAATACCACTGACAAGGCATGAGGCATTTTCCCAGAGAAAAGAAAAAAAAAAGTTTACGATTTTTCCTGAGGAAAGTTCTGCAAATAGATTTTAAAAGTTGTAGAAAGAATATACCAGAGTTAGTGACCCATACAATAATTTTTAGGCAAACAGAAAATTATATATAACCCTCATTAACAGATTCTATGTGTTTCTGAATTCACCTACTAGCTAAAATTTACTTGTAACCCAAAATCAATACACAAGGTGCTCTTTGTGGTCACTGAGGACATGACAATAGCAAAGAAAATTTCTAGTTACCCTAGGCAACAGCAATTACCAGTATTTGAAAATTAATTGTTTTCAGAGGTTTATAAAAACTGTGTAACAGACATAATGAGAATCCACTCTATTCACTATGTAAATCTTCATGTTTTCAGTGAGTTCTAGAAAAATCTGGAATAAGTACCAAGGCAAATCAACAAAATACATTATAAAAACGCATTGTAATTTGATAAGAGGATCTTTAAAGATTTATAATTATAGTGCTAATATGTAAGCCTTTTCATACATTAGAAGCTGCACCTGTCAGATGTCAGAATAATTCATATGCATATGATCGCTGTATTTATGCCTTAGACTATTTTTCCTTAAAGATATATTGTGGCTGGCTGAGTGGTGATGGTAAAAGATTGATTTTTTTTTAATACCAAATACACACTTCAAACGTAGCTCATGTATTGAAAGATGCTTTCCCTCCTGCTCTTCATTTTCTGATTTGACCTCTTATTAAGTAGTTTGGAGGGGAAAAAAAAAAAAAACAACAGAGCCCTAATTCTAGATACCAATAAACTGTAAAAAATAAAATAAAATCTTGTTTGAAAAAATGGTGTCAGGCATGCTTGTGAAATTATTTTTCAATGCCTGGATGAATGCAGAAGAGGTGATTTCGCTGTCTTTTTGGAGCATGCTTAGCATAGCCACCTCCCATCAGGTGCCACGCATGTCGTCCAAGAGGAGTAAGGAAATCTGCCTGGAGGACACTGGTGGTTTATTTATTTATCACTGCATCTCCAGCACATGTGGGCAATAGAAAATTCAGGTCATCCACATCGCCTCGGCCACACTATGTGCGCGGCTCAGGTGTGGTGCTGCAGAAGGAAGACCTCCTGCTCGTCCTTTCCCGTTTCTCCTCTTCCTTCCTGTAAAATCTCTTCTGTCTCCCGTTCCTTGGCAGCAACAAACCTCCATGCTTGTCTCCTCTTCTCTCTCCCAGTGAGAATGCTTCTGTACCAAATGCCTAAGCCCTCACTCAGACAGCGACCTCTCACCCCTGACTAACACAACTAATTTCACATTGGTCTTGATACTTCATTCCACATGGTCCTCATGGTGCTCATTACTGCCAGCCTTAACTTATTGCAAGTGAAATTGCATTGCAGCTGATTGGGAATTCTAGCCACTAAAAAAAGAGGGGAAAACCTGTATCTGTCATTCAATTTTTTTCAACATTTTCAAACATATACCCAAGCACAGAGAACAAGATGCATATCTCCAGCTTCAAAAATTGGTAACTCATGGCCGATTTTACTTCATTTATACCATGTCCCTTCTCAGTTTATCATTTCTCCACTACTTTAATTTCAAACCCAGGCAGAACAGTACTCATGAGTTAATTTTTCAAAATATGTCCTTAAAGAATAGTGATTCCCTTTTAATCAGAAGCACTTCATTATAATACCTAATATTTTCCAATAGTTCTATAGTATCAGAGTATCTTCAATATCCTGCATGCATGATTCATCTCTTGAAAGTATATTGTACACAGGTATGCCCTGGTACACTGTATTGGTCAAGTCAAGATACCACAAATTTCCAGTTTACGTTTGACTGCTATTTCCCTTAAATCTTTTTGTACTTATGGACCAAGCTCCCTTTTGCTTCGTTTTAATCTATTTTAAAAATGAACCCTTTATCTTATAACATTTCCCAGAATGTGCTGGTTACTTCTTTATGATAACATATGATATATTCTTCTGTTTCTATCTTTCTCAAAAATCAGAAGTTAGCCCTGATCGTTTGGCTTAATTTGAGACAGACTTGACTTTTCTTCCAGAATCCTTCAATGGACACTTTGCATACTTCTGTTAATAGGTACATAATACCTGTGTGCCCCTCTTTTTACAATATTAACCGTGTCCAATGTTTTTGAGGTAGATTATTCCATTTCAGCTTATCAAATGGTGATATTCTGACAACCTTTTCTTTACCTTTAAAAAACATCTGGGATACTTACTTAAAGAAATTTTCCTTCATCAATTGTTTGGTTGCCCTGAGCTACAGTTTATCCAACAAGAATTGGATAGATACTTGATTTTCCTTTTATGAGCCAATGTTTAGAATAATGAGTTCATTCTTTAGGGTCTCACAATAATGATGCTATATTGACTTCTTGGATGCTTAACTTATTTGAAATTTCAAGCCATTTCTAGTATTATTTTTATTGATGTCCCAGTGATTTCTAGTTGGTCATTGAAATCCTTTTCAATTTGACCCCTAGTGCTTTTGAGAGGACTGCAATTGTCTTTGAATACATATTTATATTCTAGTATAAAACAGCCCACATTTGTGTGATCTACTTCATGTCCCAGGCTTGATTCAGGCATTTACACCAAGAAGTCCTAGGTTCTTTTAAAGAAAAATATATTTGTAGGGCTGGCCAAATAGTTCAGCAGATTAAAGTGCCTGCAAGCAGATGCAGGGACCAGGAGTTTGATCCTGCCATGCTGACCCCGCTCCTGGGGTGCACTGAGACTGCAATTGAGACTGGGCATGGTGGCATGCAACTGCAATCCCAGCACTTGGGAGGCTGTAAACAGGAGAATCACTACAATTCTGATCTAGTAGTGAGACCCTGAA
>NDGM010974038.1:0-17217 GCA_002564305.1 Octomys mimax | reverse complement strand
CCTCTCCTCTCCTCTCCTCTCCTCCCCTCCCCTCCCCTCCCCTCCCCTCCCCTCCCCTCCCCTCTCCCTCTCCCTCTCCCTCTCCCTCTCTCCTCTTCTCTCTCACTCTCTCTCTCTCTCCCTTCATCCCAGCTGCTACTTTCCTATAAAAACTTCCATTTAAAAATATTTCCAGATATTCAAAATATTGTTAAAATCTAAATACTTAGTTTAACTCTCATGGAACATATGGACAAAGGATACTCACTTTATCAGCTTTAGCTGGTACTAACCTGCATAAATACTTAGAACCCACCTGGTCTACGGCAGAGTCTTAACAGATTTCCGCCTTAGCCTTAAGACACCACTTCATGCAACCTTGTCTGTTTTCAGAGTTCTCAACCTCCATGCCTGTCTCTCAGCGTGGCAGTGGCACTGGTTCTACATTACTAGTCACCAGTGCTGGTCAATCATGGACTGGAAAGCTCTAGAAAGTCATCTTTGGTCACTGCACCCAATGGTTGTTTACCTGGATCCAGTGGGGTTAACGCTGTCTTCTAATTGAGTCTTTCAGAGGAATTTCTACAGCAGCAATGGGACCTACTTCTCCTTCTTTGCTACCTTGGCTTCTTCTATGGGCCAGGACTTGTGGCCAAAGATCACCATGAATGACAGTAGGGAGAAGAAGGTGGAGTCAGAAAAATTCACACACAAACTTACACTCTGTTCTAAATCATTGCTACACCAGTATGTCCTTCAGCTACCATGGGTAGGCTCTGTACTCTGCTTTATGTTTGTGAAATACAGTAAGATTCATATTGTACTCCTGCTTTATTTCCAGGTATTCTTTTAACATAATGCCTGGCAATTTTTATTGTAAGAAAAATATGGCTTATTTTGTTGTTATAGTAAGAAAAGAAATGAAGACTTTCTCTTTGTTTCTCTACTACCTATTCTATTTTGTCCTGTCACTTGGTTTCTTTGTTTCTGGATTCAGGGATGGAAACTCAAGCCTTCATGCTGTGCTACATCCCCAGTCAACTCATTTCAAAATTCTTTTAGATAAAATTAGTATAAACTGGTGTTACCCAGACTGGGTTCAAAGTTCTAACCTCTTGCCTTAGCCACCTAAAGGCCTGGGTTCGCAGGCATCCACTACATTGGTTTGTTTGTTTTTCTAGCTAGTTTGCTTTCTTGTCTTGATTCCTTCTTAAATATTTTAAACTCTAATTGTTATCTTAATTGGAGTATTCTCTGTTCCATGTCTTCCCACTTATTCAGGTTGGGAAACAAACTCATTGGCTGTGCTTGCTTTTTCACTCTCTATAAGATATCCTCAATCAAAATCATATATTGTAGTTTCAATCTGAATCCCTTCCTTCCTTCCTCCTTTCCTTCCTATCTATATTTGACTATCTTCACAGCATCTAATTGCTTTGGCATGCTCTTGGTATTATATAGTGTTCTAAATTTTGAGACATTATAACAAAACCAGTAAAGTTCTTCCAGAGCTTACAGTTTATTTCCAGAAATAAGAATTACAGCAGCCTGGGAGATGGCTGAGTAGAATAAGTTCTTCCCTGGCAAGCACAAGGGCCTAGTTCAATCCCCAGTTCAGAAAAAAAAAATTATATAAGCAAATGAAGGATTATATAAATCCAAATTCTAGGTAGAAAGATACAGAAATGATATGAAAATTAATTATAAACTATTAATAAACAATTAATTCTTAAAGTTTATTTCCCCTAAAGTTAATAATGCTGAGAAATAAATCCTTGAGCAAATAATAGGATAAAATTCACAGATTTGCTGTGAAAATATTCAATAATCAAGAAGATTTATAAACTGACAAAAATGTAACATGTTGAACCAAAAAAGTGTAATGTAATATAAGAATGTATATAATTTTGAAAAGTTGTGTCTAAGCCAGCTTATTTAGGGTATTATAGCATTTACTGCTTTTATTTGGAAGGAAACCTATTAAAGTTTGAGAAAATGAGAATAGATTGGCTTGATTTATAAAATGTCTTAGTTCTGATATGTGCTGACTAACATTTAACAGGCTATTGAAAAGTTAGAGGATCTTTTGCTGCTCTCTGTGGTGTAAATACACAGACCACACAAAATATTATTGCTACATGACTGAACACAAGATTAGGAAGAGATCAACACAGTTGCCTCCAGCTGTAAGAATAAATGCAGATTTCCACCTGGTGTGTCTCTTTTCACTGTTGCTTCAGCCACAGTCTCCACCCTACTTTGTCAGCGCAGGGTACTCTGCAGCCTGTCGCCTTTCGTGGCACTGCCATTCAACTGGTAGACATGTACTTTGCAAGACAGCAGCCTCATGCAGTCATTGGTTCTTGAGCACCTGAAATACGGCTCTCACAGCTCAGAAAAGTTATTTTTTAGTTTTGTTAACTTTTCATTATTTAGAGGTAAAAATGAAATTCAACCCATTTCTCGGAAAAAAAAATTCCAATATGTATGTACTGACATTTGTATTGCCTTGCTGTATGAATGAAATCTAGATGTAGATCAAGTATTTAGAGCAAGAAAATAGAGTCTGAATCAATATTTGTTGTATATAAAAAAGTACACTTGACATCCAACACTGCCTACTACCAAAAGAAAGCATAATATATGATCATCAATATTTAAAAAGCCAATCCTATGTTATAGCACAAAATCATGTATTAGTTTTGATTATCCTGAATTAAATATAATGTCAGAAGGTATTCAATTCTAGGGAAAAATAATTTCACCATTTTACTTTTACTTTTTAAACATGTCGCTATGAAATGCATGTGATTTCATTTATGATATTCAGTATATGTCTATTAGACAATGCTGATGTTTATTCTCTGTATTTAGTGTATAGTCCAAAGTGGCATTTGTAGCATCATTTATAAGATTTTTAGATGTGTCAATTCATGACACCATATTTGAGCTAGTAAATGTGTGTGTGTGTGTGTGTGTGTGTGTGTGTGTATCTGCATGTGTGTGACCAGGAATCAAACTCAGGACCTTGCCCTTGCCAGGCAGGCACTGTGCCATGGAAGTATATCCCTGGCCTCAGTGTCAGGGTCTTTAAATTGTTCTGCCTCGTGATAAATCTAGAGTAGCATCAATCTAGACAATTACACGAAATTTTCACTAACATTCTCTCTAAAAATATATTCAATCTTATTTAAACCTATAAATGGTTCAAGTTAATATTGACATAAGTTGCAAACCTCTTTTGTGAGCAGGCACACCTGAGTCTTTATTCTTACTGTATTAACTCCCATATCTGTTGATGCAATCATCAATAAATTTCTTGCTGTTCTTTAAGCTCATTTTTCTATTTTCTACTTCCATGTTTTATTTCTTTCTCTTCCTGGCTTGCATAGAGTCATGTTCCTCAATAAGAGAAGTTATCCATAATAATATGAAAAAGAAGAATACAGTTTCTTTCATGGATTGGAAAAGTAACTAATATGATTTAAATCTAAAATATCCTCCAAGTTTATTGTGTTTGGAGATAATTTAATCATAAGAATTTTATAGCCATCAGAGGAGAAGGGTAGTAGAGTGTATTCTTGTTCCCAGCTCCTCTCTTCTCTTTGTTTCTTTTTTTAAATTATAAGAACAATGGTTTATTTATTTATTTATTTGCATTTAGCACAGGGTATTGCTACTTAGATGGAACTCCTAGTGATCCTACTGTTTTTCAGCCTCCCAAGTGCTGGGATCGCAGGCATGTGCCACCACACCCAGTCTCAGTGCCCTCTCAGCTCACAGAGGGGGCAGACCACGGCATGCAGGGGATCAAACCCCAGTGCTTCTGTCTACCTAAGCAGGTACTTTAGTTTACTGAGCTGTCTGGCCTACCCTTCTCTTTGCTTCTTGTCTGCCATAGGATGAGCAGGCATTGGCTTCAATTCCCCTCTTCCATACCATTTCTTCCTGGAGCCAACCAACTGTGGGCTGAAACTTTTGAAAAATATGAAGGCAAATAAACCTCTCCTCTTTTTATTTTGTAGGCTTCAGATACTGTGCCCTGGAATGGAACAGTAATTAATACACAAGTGGTACCAAGATAAAACTATTCGTGGCCATGTTGTTTATAAGGCTTTTTAATTTGATAGAAGGAAAACTTTGGAAAGACTTGGCCATGCTGGGCTGATGTGAACAGAACTGATGGATCATTCTAGCTTGGAATTCTGGTCATTGTAAAATGAGTTTGATGGGTGATTTTTGTCAGAGTTCAGAGGTGCAGAATGTTGACAGGAGTTTGAATATGCTCAGGTTTCAGTTGGAAACAAGCACACCAGGCCATTGGACTAGTAGTCATTTGTGTTATAGAAATTTTTCTGATAGAAATTTTTCTGCATTGTACCCAGATGTCCAGAGTTTGTGGAAGATGGAAGTCACGGGAAGTAATTTAATAAAGTTTTCAGAGTAAATATCATGGCAGACCAATATTCAAGCCATGTCATGGGTAATGTTGGCTGCTTTAGGCAGATCTGCAGTGAAAATCAGGAGAAAAAATATCAAAGAAGAATGAATTGAAAAATTAGCATTCTCATCCAAAACTAATCACCTCCAGAGTCAGCATAAGGGATAACTAAGTTGATGAAAAGATTAGCATTAAAATAAAGCCCAGTACTTTGCATAAGGCCAGTAGGAAAGGTGGCTTTAAGACATCTTAGGCATTGGTTAGACCCAGAGATTGGAGTTCCCTTGGGTCCAGCAAAGGCAGTATTTCCCTAAGTTCATCAATGAAGACATTCAGAGTCCACTAAACCGTGGTCCATGAGGGCCCCACTACTGGTCCCACTTGGGGCAGGCCTTGACAGCAAACCCATGTTGCCTTTCTAAGGCATGCATAATTCAAACCTTGCAGGGTCATAGAAACTTTTATCCAGATTTCAGTAAAAAGCCTGAGAAACCAGACAGTGTTTCCTTAAAGCAGCTGTGCATAAAGCTTTGAGAACAAAGCTAAAAAGTTCAGTGGAGGCTGCAGGAAGTTGGAGGGACCAGAAACATAGAATATTTATTAAAGAAAGTAGCAGGAAGTGAGCTAAGCCAGCTCAAGATCGAGGGCCATGTGGGCTAAACTGGCAAGGTGAGAGGAATGCGGCTGCCTAATCCCTTTGGAGCTCTCACGTGATCATAATGCAGCCCAAGTACTGGACATGGAGCTACAAATTTAATATTTGCCCTGAAAGGCTTCACTCTTGATTTGTTCTCATTTCTTTATGTTCTCCTATTTTCCCATCGAGAATGCAAAGTTTGCTCTGAGACATTGTTGTTGGAAATATTGAGCTTTTGCTCTGATTTTCACAGGAAGGCACATCTTAGAGTTTGCCTTGAGTCTCAGAGAAGATTGAGGACTTGGATTTCTCAGCAACGATGGACTGTGAAGACTTTGTTTATTCTTGCAGATAAACAAAATGCATCTTGCATAATGAAGTGGGCATGAGCCTTTGGGGGAAAAGACTCTGGTTCAGAACTAAAATGTCTCCAAAAGTCTCATGTTTTTTTAAAGCTAACTCATTCATGGGGTTGCGCTATTCACCCGTGGATCCAGCTATTGGGTTCAGTAGTTCAGTGTGATAAGATGATGAGGTTGGTTTGAAGTAGGTTACCAAAAGGATGAACTTGAAGAATGCATTCTTGTCTCTGGCTTCTCCTTTCTCCTTCCTGAGTGTCATAGGATTAGCAAGTGTCCTTGGTCATGCCCTTCTTCCATGCTGTTTCTCCCTTAGAGTCAATCAGTCATGGGCAGAATCTTCTGAAATGTGGGCCAGGTAAACCTTGGATCCTTTAAGTAGTAAGTATTGAGCAAGAGGACACTATGCAACTGTTTGACTGCTATCATGTGATAATTAGCGGCTAACATCACCTGAAATTCTCTATTAATTTGCTTACTTATTACCTGAAACCATCATTTTTATTTGACAAGAAGACAGCTCAGAATGCTATACTTTACTGTTATGAAGAACAATGACTTTATTTCTCTGCTCTCGTGGGGGTCCCTCATGGAATTCTTCCCTATGATTTCATTGGAATGAGTGAATGAAGCTCTAATATGTAATACCTACCATGGAGACTTCACATACTAAGTTAACACAGGGTAGATAGTGAGAGGGAAATCTCTCTGCCACACTCACCTGGATGTGGTTTCTACAACACCAAGCTGCCTGACATAGGGCAAGGCATTCGTGAGAACACAGCTTCCCTCTCCTTGATGGATACTGCACAAACTGACCGGTAGTGGTGGGTACTGGCCATATTATTTTCATTACCTGCCTGAAGTGGGTTCTTTCTGGGGAAGGTAGTGGTAGGAAGTACGGGTGATCACTCAAGTAGCAGAGATTATCACAGTTCTTACTGAGATTTAGAAGGTTTTCTTCAATATTTCTTCAGAGTTGTGTCTTTGAATGTCCTTAGAACAATTTCAGACTTTGTTGTTTTTGAAGTAATTTTCTCAAGTTGTGATTTGATAGGGAGAAAACACATGCAAAGATCTTTTATTCTTCTAGAAATGAATCTCTAACTTTGAATTTAAAATATTACTCTGATATATATCTATCTGATATATATATATATATATATATATATATATATATATATCCTCAATTGGCTTATAGAAAATCTCATTTCTTCAGTGACCTAGGGAAATACTTAACTATTCTACTGACATCCTCATCAGTAATTCAAATAAATTGATTGATATATGTTTATTCTACTTACATAAAAACTCATGGCAAAATTAAATATTTCCTGATATCTATTCCATTACCTCGTTCCTAATCCTAATGTTACTGCATTTATTACCTAATGCTATAATCACCCATTTACTTATCTTTCTTTGAATACAGTGTGATATTTGAGATGATCCTTTGTTTATGATGAATTACTTACTTATTTAATCCAAGTTTCCTATTTTATTGTATTCCATGTATATCCCTATATGGTCCTTTTTCATGAAGCAAAATAATACAGGTAACAATTATAATCAACAAATAAAAATTCAATTGAATTAGCACATACCCTCTCTCAGATTTATTTTTCCCATTAATTAAATAAAAGAAGTGAACTAAATCAGCTATCACATTCTGCTTTCCTCTCAACATAGTTTTCTCAGACAGCTCAGTTTAAAGAGAAGTCTCCTTTTAAAATGTGAATATATATCCCATTTTATCTGACAATTATAAAGGGAAAAAATTTAAAAAGGAAGCTTTCTATTCAGTGATTTATTGGTACAAAGATAGAGAACGTGGGCGCGGGGGCGGGGTTCCATTCGGGGTGCTGTGCTGGCCCCACCCCCAAGGCGTGCTGAGACTGAGACTTTGAGTGGGGGTGGTGGCGCGCGCCTGTAATCCCAGTGCTTGGGAGGCTGAAAATATGAGGATCACTACGACTCCGATTCGTGCAGTAAAACCATGTAGACCCTGTACTAAGTACATAGAAAAAAACCAAAAGCAAAGAAAACAAAAAATATGTTTCTGAAAAAAATTTAACAAAAATAAACGATGCACAAGAACCAGGGCCAGGGAGATAGCTCAGTAGAATAAGCTCTTAAGTGGCAAGCTCAAGGGCCTGAGTTCAATCCCCAGTTCCAGAAAAAAACAAAACAAACAAACAAAAAAAAAAACAATGAATGCCTCAGTATATTGTGTAAGCTAATTCATACCACGTGACTCAGCACAGTATCATCTCTGAGACAAACGCTGCTTCAGTAACCAGTCCTCTGCTCACTCTTTCTGCTAGGTGCTCATACTCTCTCTCAATCATTTCTACACCGTTACTCACACATCTCATTGGCGCTTCACTAGAATAAGGAAGTTAAGTAGTATGACATGGACTGCACTTTCGGGCTCAGACACAGCGGAGGAAGCATGGCTGTAGGAATGCTGAGAAGTCATCTGCTAGCAAGTGCATGTGAAGCAAGCTCTTCTCAGTCCTTTCTATTTTACTTTCAAAAAACACAAATACTCTTTCCATGACCAATTAATCCATAAGCTATACCTTTATTTAATATGTGTCCTACACTACTTGCTGAAAAACTGGAACACTTTTAATGAGTCCTGTTCGTCCCTGCGTTCAGCATGTGGTCATTCTTTTCCTAATTATGTCAAGTTCTTACTCTGCGCATGGCACGCTGCGAAGCGTGAGCACAACCTCCACGTGGTTACGGTCTCCACTGTGAGGAAATCGATTCTTTACAGACTAGATCTGCTCCTTGGAAAGGCAAACAGTTCTGGTTCCACGTTAATACAGTTTTAACTAGCATGACATAAGAGCTCGATGTTTTAGAAGAGACCCGTTAGTGAGTTGTCCGTTTCAAACTTCATGCTCAACTTTTAAGTCATTATGTTTTACTTTACATTAATTATATTTGGGTCATCATTAAAATTAAAACTTTAAAAGTGTTGAGTCTCACGGTGTTTCTGTAAGACTATGACATACTACATATTGATGGGTTTGATAAACGGTTTTACCTTTTGGGGCTACATGCAAAACTAACAGTTTTTATGTACTGTTTTGTTTGTTGCAATGCATGAAGGTTTTTGATAGGCAAACAGTGAAAGTTTTTTGAGATGTCAATTTATGTATTTTATCCATGACGCTTTCATCTCTTTGGTCCCTCTGGCATGGCTAATTTGTCTGGGTTCATTGCCTCCTGGGACGGCTATGGCCAGATCGAAAAAAGCCTGTCTTATTCTCTGCGTTTGTTTCCAAGATCAAATACATATAGGGACTGTAGAAAATTCCACAAAGAATGAAATATTCAGATGCTCAAGAAGCAGAAAAGAAAAGAAAGACAGCTAGTGAGTCGTGATTGAAACTCTTTCAGCGTTTAGAGTAAAAGAGAACATGAGTGTCTCCTTCAATAAGTAGCATTAGTTCAGCTTTGTTTTTTGAGATGCAGGAAGGAAGAACATTTAAAAACTTAACTTTTTAGTTGTAAGATAAGCTACACATCGAAATTTTAACATCTTAGCAACTAACTTCAAAATTTTCTTAAGTAAACATGTGTAAGAAAAACCCTAATGAGGCATACATTTAAAATATTTGGGGTGGATTTTCTTTTTTTCATTTTTCTTTTTGAATTGGCTGGGAACTTTTCATGTTAATTTTGGTTCTACAGAATGATATTAGGGAAAGCAATTTTGAAAAATCGTGTGAGGAGACACATTTGCTAATTTACCAAACTCACTTTTTCTAGACAAACAAGAACTAGGGATTTGTGTGAAGGGAAACAAGAAGTGATGGACATTTAAAAAGTAGAATGCTCTTTGCTGAGGGGACCACTCATGTGGAGAAAGACAGAGCACTGACAGGAAAGAAAGGCTTCATCATTCTTGAGTGAGACAACAGGTGCTCTGGCACAGATGTCTTGGTCTACTGCCATGTTGGTAAGATGCTGACTGGGCTACAAGAGCCCTCTGTTTGGCACAGACAGGACAGGCAGAGAACACAGACAACAGACATTTCGGTCTGCAGCTGAGTGGTGGGTACTTCTGAAGAAGACCATTTTGCCTGGAAACTCCAGCATCCCAAACCTTTCTCTCCATAGCTTTTCCCCCCCTCCTTTTCACTTTCACTAGTGATTTTATGGAAAGGACTAAAGTAAATGTTTTCTAGAAAGCAAGAGTAAATCTCCAGACAAGATAGAATTAATTATAGCAACATAAAATGACACTTCTGTGCACCTTAATTTAAATATGCTACCTGTTAAGTAAGTATTGCTTTGTGCTTATGCTTCTCTTCTTTCACAAACACTCTGGTTCATTCTATGAATGCAAATGTGCACCCATAACTTTGGGTAGAAAGTTAATAATAGGCTATATTATAAATAGGAGCTGGAAGTAAAAGGTAAAAAGTGGAAATCGCAAATAGAACATGAAACTAAAACAAATAAAATACAATTCCAGAGGCTTGACAGCAATTGTTTCCCTTCTATCTTCCTGCAGAGACTGATGGTGCTCTGAGGAGTATTTTTCAGGTATTATACAGTTTTCATTATTTATTTTAATAAACTGCCCCAGCTCTTTTGTATTGATTGAAAAACTTTTTTTTTTTTATATTGCAAGTGTACTTAGGTGGTTTGAATAGATAATCTCAGTGTCTATAGACTCAGTGAATACTTAGTCACACTAGCCTAAGGGGGGCAGTACTATACCAGATGCTTTTGAACTATCAGATATAGCACACGGGGCTTGCTCAAAATAAATGTGCTTCTAGAGTCTCAATCATAACTAATACATATGTATCTTCTACAATGAAATAACAGCAATCCCTGCACACCGTCGTGTGTTGCCTGAACTCTGGGATGCCTGTGAGCAGTGAGTGATGCCTGGGCCAGGCCATTTGATGAGACCACAGTACGAAAAGTCATCATGCAATTTTTCTTTCCACTTAGCCAGTTTTCTCAGCACAATTTATTAGAGTTCAGTCATTTTACATGGGCTTATGACTTGTCTTTGTGACAGATTGCTTCTGTATGTGTAGACTCCGTTTATATAACAATCTATTCTATTGCATTATTTTCACTTACACAAATTCAATGCTCCTTCCCTCAATGCTGTTCTAATATTTGTTTTTGTACCTCCTCTTTTTCACTGCTGAAAGTATTTAGGTTTTTAAAAACGTTGATTTTGAGCATCTTTACATATCATGTTGTATGTATACATAGTTAACATAAACATAATTCTGTTTTGGGTTTTCTGAATATTCAATAGCTATAACATCTGTAGCTACATTAGCTCAGCAGGAATAGTGAAGTAATGGATGCAATGAAGGGAAAAGGAGACGTGCAAAGAGGCTTTCCATCTGCAGGAACTTACAGAAACTAATTATGTGTGTGTGGTCAACCAATTACCATTTCGTAACACATGTCTACAAAATGATTATTTTTGTGAACCCCTAGAGTGATTTACATTTTGCTTGCTACCAGGATATGAGCACATGGTTCATGAAGTCACATTTATTCTGTCCCAACTTCAGGAAAATATTCACACAGACCATGAGGCAGAAGGGACACCTGACTCTCCACTTGGTGGTAGTGAGCTCAAGATCTGGGGATTAGTGGAAGCTGAAAACAAGCCAGGAATTAAGGTAGTGTGTGTTACTAAATCCAAAGAATAGTCTTTGAGTTAGGCTGGATCACACATAGTCATGTTAAGGGCTGTTTTTCTGTGAGGTGTTTTAAATGATTGATACATTTAGTCAAAATAATTGAATTAACTGACATAGCCTTTATTTTAATCCATACATAAACGTTAGAATTTTCATAAATAAAGATGGTAATTAGATTAGGACAATGAAATTTCACTAATGCGTCTACAAAGTACATTTAATCCTTACTTTGCATGATCACTTTGTTCAATAAATCTTTGCCTCTAACCATGCACTTTAGATACCTACCTTTTATTTTCATTATGGCAATTGTTTCAACCAGCAACATAATTGCTTAATAGATAATAATAAATAAATTGACATTGGTATATTGCCTCCTTTCTTATCAATGTTAGAAATATACTCTATCCAACTTCTAAGCTAAGTAATAACCATATCTCTTCTCTCTCTCTTTTTTTTTTTTCGTGCCTGGCTCAGCCTACCCTGGGAGCAGGACTGGCATGGCATGTGGTGCTGGGAATTGAACCGCAGTCCCTTGCTTTGCCTAAAGTTGCATAACCACACACTTTAGACTGCTGAGCTAGCTCACTGGCCCAATATCTTCTTTAGTTAACTGATGATCTAGCAATAAATAGAATCCAAAGATAAAACTACCACATCATAATGTATATAGTTAGAACTTGAAAACAATGCTAATGGAAAGACAGTACAGAAGGCTTAGAAAAAATAGAAATACCATATTTCTTCTTGTCATCTTTTAGCCTTTTAAAAGTCATAAACAATAATAAGAACAATATATATTTTAAAACTATAACAATGTGAAACACATTACATATTCAAAATATATCAGTTACTAGTGTTTACTGATAAAACTATTCTCAGGAAAATTAAGTTTCTTATCAAAGTGAAAGAGCTAGCAAGTGATGTATTCAGAATTGTAAATCCATTTCTAATTCTTAGAAAAGTAATTTTATTTTTAATTATTATTCTTTTGATACAGGGTCTCCCTACGCAGTTCAGACTCTGAGTGATTCTCCTCTGAGTAATCCAGCCTCCCCAGCGCTTGGATTACAGGGGTGAGTCACCATGCCTGGCCTTGGGACCTGTGCTGGTCAGGCAGGAGCCTACTCTGCCGAGCTACCTCCCTAGCCTTTCATACATTTTAAAAACTATATAAAATTTAATAGTCCTCCCTTCACCAGTTTCACTTTACAGCTTTTTAGTTAGTTACCTATAATCAACTGCATTCTAAAAAATCACATGAAAAAAGCTGTCACAAATAACAAGGCATAATTTTAAAATAATTTGATAGTATAGTCTAAGAATTGTTTTATTTAATTCTTATTATGCCTGATTTATAAATTAAACTTTATCAGACATATGTATGAATTAGAAAAAATCCTTGTTTATAGTGTTTTCTATGAGCTGCTCTTTCAGACATTAACTGCTGATCTTAGAACACTACCTGACCCCAAGTGGATAAGGGCACAATTATGCAATCATATGATCCAAAAAATGTTGGTCAGGCAAGTATTTAATAACCATCAACTGAATTAGAACTATTCAATTTCAAGCTTCTTTTAAGGCTACTGTAGAACTAGAGATTTTTAAAATATTGGGGAATTTTCCAATTATTTTGTTGACTGGTAACTGATTTTTGCACATTTTAATATGACATACAGTAATACCTCAGTTCATGACTGCTTCTGTTTGTGAATCATTTGGTTGTCAAAACTGCTTGGCAAGGCCCGGCCTGATAGCTCAGTGGACTAAAGTACCTGCCTACGCAGAGTGCAATGGCCGGAGTTGGATCCCCTGTGTGCCGTGCCGGCCCCGCCTGTGGGGCGCGCTGAGATGGTGATTGAGACTGTGTGTGGTGGTGCGCTCCTGTAATCCCAGTACTTGGGAGGCTGAAAACAGGAGAATCACTATGAATCTGATCTAATAGTGAGACCCTGTAGACCCTGTAGACCCTGTCCTAAATACAGAAAACAAAACAAAAACAAAATAAAATAAGATAAAATAAAACAAGTGATTGACAAAGTGACAAGCACAACTATTGCCATCTTCCCCATGCAAACATAGATGAGGTACTTCTTTATATAACTCTAGACTTCTTTTTCCTAAAACCAAATTTGATTAGTTAACAACCTTCTTTTAAATAAGAAAAATATGTACTAATATTGTTTAGACAAGAGATCATGTCTGCATCCTGCACTCTGAATAACTACTACAAAGACAACAATATAAGATATATTATTTAATGTAGCTGTCCTACAAACCTGTTTTGAAACTCTTATTGCTATTTCTTTTTCATTAAGATTAATAAAAAAGAAAGATATGAAAATATGTGTAATATCCAAAATACCATCCACTTCTCTCAAGAAGATATTTTTGCAAGGATCATTCGAAGCATTTTTATTCCCTTTTCTTAGATATATTTTAACACTGTGTTCCAGAGGCCATTGTGACTTTTTTGTGTCCACTTTCACAGGACTATAATTCTGTTTAGACTGCACATTTTGAACAAATTTAACTTCTTATGAAATCATGTGATTTTTTTGGTCCAGGTCCATCAATATAATTTAGATTTTTGTATATATAGTTATGATATTTCTGTCCTGTGCATTCAGAGATTTTTTTCTAAACTTTGCATTAAAAATTGAGAATATTTTGTCTTTGTCTCCAAATAGGAAAGGCAGATGTGCTGACTTTGCATAGGTCGCTGGCTGTCCTGCGCGTCTCTGTCCACGTGGCCAGTAAGTGATTTCTCAGGAATCACTAAAGATTAGCAAATCCTGTAAGTCAAAGCTTTGTTTTCCTTTTGGAGGGCTATTATAGAATCTTTAGCACTATGACCTTGGTTTTGAATTTCCTTCAACTTAATCATCCTGTGAATCTGCATCAGTGAGAATCACAAGCTGCATCACAGTAAAAGAGTCGAGGAAATTAATAAGGAGGGATTGGACTCTGTTTATTCATCTTTTTTTTAGGTAGTACATGAAATCATTAATAGTGTTAGTCAACAATACATATTATACATCATGTATGCATTGTATAATCTATATTGTATAATAATGTTATAAATTACTTTTTTCTCAATTGAAGAGAAAGTACTTGTCATGAGGTTGTGTCATTCTTACTCTGGATACTGATTAAAATGCCAACCTCATCTGGCAATGTACCCTCAGATACACCCAGAAATAATGAGATAAAGCCTTATCTGGGTTTTATTTTTCCCACTGATATGAAGTGCACCATTCCTAGTTTCAAACTGCAATGAGCGTAATTACAATATTTAGTATTTCTATAGGAAAATGAGGAAATAAAAAAATATTTATTAATCAAATGACTAAATATGGTAGTACCACCTGCTACAGGCATGTGATTTAAGAACATAATGTTATGCTGCACAGGATGTGGGTAAGCCTTTGGTATACTAATAAGATGTATTGACCAGTGTAGTGCCCAGTGAATTTGATCATTTATAGATTTTTTTAAAAAAGTAATTGTGATTTCTGAAATTGATCATGAATTACTTCAGGCTAGGTAAAAAAGGCTAACATCAGATATTTCATGAAACAGGTGATATTTGAAATTTAGAATTGAATTAATTTCTATAACTGATTACTTCAGTTTGCATATGAGTACACAACCTCCATTAGAGATACTTTCTATTCCTTTAGGATTAAGGTGAATGTGAACAAGGATGGCTTGTAACTCTTCATTAAATTATAATTGATTTGCAGGGGGGAAATAAGAGGGATTAACTATTTTAAATCATCTGTGGTATTATTTTCCCTTAGGGGCAGGTAATTGGGAAGATATACACAAAGAAAGCTGACCAGGAAGAATGTCAGCATAAAGACAGATACAACTACACAAATGTTATTCTGGAAAAATGGCAATTAAGATTCTCTTAATTAGGCTGTCATTTTGTATTTATCATCATAGTGTTTGTTTTACAGTGCTTTATTAAATCTGGCTTTATGACAAACAGTCTGTTGGCAATGCATCCTGCTGCGTAACATATGGTGTTACACCTAATGAATATTAATACTGTGAAGTAGAAGTGGTCTTCTGGGACAGTGCTTATGGCTGGGAAAGTCCTGTATGTGATATTATTATGCAGAAAGTTTATGTGTTTCTCATTAGCTTTTTCCCCTCTCTCTCAGTGGCCTATTCTTTTGTTGAAGAAACCTCAAATGTACATTCAAAAGTTTAAAATATTTGCCTTTTGATATTATGGTCCCTGCAATTGCAAGTAGTGTTGCCCTGCTTCTCCTTTCCTTGACTGATTTCTCCTGAGGGTTCTCTTCATCTGCGTGTTTCCTATCCAGGTGAGTCTGTTGTTCCAGGCAAGCCACTCTCGTCACACCAGGTGTTCACTCCCACGACTACGGTGTCCACGCAGCCAGAGCCAGCAATCGGCTGTGACGCACAGGAGGTTGGCGCTCTACCCATAGACTTATACGTTATGGTCCTAAACCCCAAAATGATGCTGTTAGGAAGTGAGACCTTCAGGGGTTAACTAGATCCTGAGAGTAAAGCTGGCAGAAACAGGATAGTTCCCTGAGAAGGTGTTCTAAGTCATTCTTTCTCTTTCCCTTTTTTTTTTTTTTTTTTTTTTTTTTTTTAATTTGGCCATGTGAGGAAGATAGATACATAGAAACCAAGAAGGTGGTTTTCATCAGACATCAGTACTGGTCTCTCGCTCTTGGACTTCTGATTATCTGGAACTCTGAGAAGTAAATTTATATTCTCAGAAGTTAGCAAGTCTGTGACAGCTTGCCACAGTGCCTCAAAAAAGCCGGGATTTCACTGTTTGGAAACACTGCACTCTGTACATTCTACTGACTGTAACCGCTTCATTCCCACACTGCTCACTAAATATAGTTTCCAAAACTTTTTAAAGTAGATGAAATTTCCTAAGAAAAATAAAGATAAAGGAGAAAGAAATGTTTGGACAGGAAATTGAAAAAAAGTGGATCTTATCTCATTTATCTTATAGAAAGAATATCAAAGAATCAATCATAAAACTGTATGATAATGTTCAGGTGATAGTTCTTCAGACATTGAAAACGATGCAGGCTAAAAGTAAATAATTTTATAACAGGATATGTATGTCGTTCTCCAAATCTTTTTCAGTGGCATTGCATTAAAATGTGCTGTATTAAATATCAGGTAAAGTAATTACACACAAACCCTACCTACAAATTAAACATAATGGGGATATCATTTTAATGAGCTGCAAATATTCTGAGGCTTTCTTATCTTGAAGACAATCATAGGATGCAAGCTCATTTCTTTTAGATATATTAGACGTGGGAGGGAACGGAACGCATTGTGAAACCGGATTTCAGCAGTAGCACTAGGAGACATCTCTCAACGCAAAATAATGTAGGAACAGATTTTTATCTAATGATGAATAATGATGCTTTTACTATATGTTGGTCACTTTCCATTTATGTAGTATTTTGTACACACTAATTTAATTTTAGCAATTATGTGAAGTAACTTTTTAAAAGCATTTAAAAATAGAGATGCTTTCATGTGACGCAGCCGCCATAATGCTGTGCGAAGTCTAGATCACTCTGCTTCCAGGGAGCTTTCCTATGGAGAGCCCAAACAGCTTCCCAGGTTCTCTATTTCTGTCCAGTTCTGGTGTGTATTAGTCCTTTCAGACCAAAACTTCATTTGAAGTTACTATTTCTCTCAGAAGGAATCTTTATACATTTGTTCTAGAAGATTGCTCACAAAAAATAGAACCTTAAATTCACGAAACAAGCTGAAAAATACAGCTTTTATTTAACACATAAAAACACAAATATCAAGCTAAGTATATGGGAAAATTTTTAATAAATTAAGTTATATCCTGTGAAATATAGTGTAGGATTAATTGATTGAAAGCAATTGTCTATGGTAAATAAACCTAGAACAACAGGAGCAAGATCAATAGAAATCAGAAAATGCAAGCAGGACAAATGTGAAAACTATACCCCTCATCACATATGTATGATTTATTTTTCCACCAACTTCTTTTTTTATTTCTTTTTTCCCATAATTTTATTGATAAACAAATAGCAATGAGACAGTTTCAAATCA
>NDGM010974030.1:0-10061 GCA_002564305.1 Octomys mimax | reverse complement strand
AAAAAAATAAAGTTCTCTCTAAAGAATTTCATCTGAATGAGAGTGGTGTTCTGTCTCAAAGTCCACTGAAATCAAATGGAAATCTGGAAAGGATTTGACAAAACGTTTAAGTCAAATACAGAATAAAGCTAGTAGGAAGAGGCTGCACGAAGAGCCCAAGAGTTCTTTACCTGATTCACTGATCACTGGGATGCGGGTGCGGATGAGCTAGGAGAGGTTACCAAGTACCGCATCTGGCCCAACCAACTGCAGTACTACTTGGTTCCCGACATGGATGACAAGGGGGCTGAGAGAGAAGAGGACGAGGACGACCAGGAGGAGGAGTACAGGCTGGAGGACATCGACGACGAGGGCAGGAGAGCGAGGAGGACGAAGGAGAAGATGACTAACTGAATACTGACGGATTTCAAACTTCTTGTTTTTCCCTTTTTTCTCCATTCCCTGGGAGCAAGTTGCAGTCTTACCCGCCTCCACACACACACACACACACACACACACACCCCTTGGGCACAGTCACCCTGTTTTTGAGGTCTCTCTTCTCAAACACCATGCTTCTCGACTTACTTTGTGGGGAGAAACTCTGCAGAATACAGTGGGACAAGGATCTCCACAGCCTTCTGTTCTTAATTCATATTGATCTCCTCCTGTCTCCACAGACTTTTTGGAATCAACACCACCGTTCTCTGCGGGAAAAAGGAAAACTCTCCACACTCTTCGCTGTTCTGGAAGCTGGAGGGTGCTCGGCCCCTGTGTAGTAGTGTGTAGAATTCTAGCTTTCTTCCTCCTCTCTCTGTATTGAGCTCAGAGATTACACCGTGTCTCTATGTGAATATGGACAGTTAGTATTTACCAACATGTAGCTGTCTACTTTCTCTTGTTTAAAAAAAGATTTAATTTTTTTAAAGGGATATAGAAGGTCAGCACAGAGTGGGTTTGGGGTGTTTGAGTGGGTTAAGTGGGCATGGCTTAACCCAGCATGGCTTCCCCTTTGGCATGTTTAATTATGATGTTAACACGCATCCTTGCAGTTTAAGATGACACTTTTAAAATAAAATTCTCTCCTAATGATAACTTGAGCCCTGCCACTCAATGCGAGAATCCGTAGAAACTGTAGGGTCTTACTTGGAATTGGCATTCTCGAGTGTAATCTTGTTGGTTTATTTTTAAATACTTTTTTGTTTGTTTTAATTTTCACTGGAAAGGAAAAAATGATGCGCAGTTTTAAATGTTCAAAGTGTACAAGTTGCTTTGTTACAAGAAAACTACGCATGTACACACAAAATAAAATCACTTGAAAGTAGAGTATTTTGACCTAGAAGGGACTGGTGTCCTTCAGCTCTTTAACAGATGCACAGCAGAGCAATGGGAAGCTGACCGAAGGATTTGCAGGGAGCTGTTTCCTTTGATTTTTTGGCATCCCTCTCCTCTTCTCTTGGCCATCATTTGTACTCACCCTGTGCTCCTCTGTCATCTGCTTACAGTCCCACTGCTCGTGTGAGTACTGCCACTATCTCAGCAGTGGGGTGTACCCGTTCTAAGGGTGCCATTCTTTTAGGGGTGCCATTTTCCTTGTGACATGGCAAGCAGAAAATCAAAGGCACACCAGCTTATACACACACAAATCTAAATTCAGTTCACTGATTTTGGTTGACTTTCCTCCAGTGAGACAACTCTTAATGAGAAGAGGGGATTGCATGTCTAATTTGAGGTATATAAGCATGCCCACCATAAATAATCTGAGAAGGCATCCAACAACCTGCTTAACAGGACATGGGTTTATATAACAGTCAATGTTGAGATGCTTTTACCAAGCACAGCTCTTAAATAATAACTTCATGCAATGTACTCAGACTTCTAATGCTGGGTGAATCTCAAGTCAAATCACAATTACTCTAAAATCCAATAAGAATGCAACTAACATTTTCAGTGATGCCTTTCTTATTTTTCTCTAACAGCTTCTGCTATTAGATAATAACAAGTTAGATGTTAAATATTAGCAAGCTAAATATGCTACTCTGTCACTGAATACAACACTTCTTGGATGTTAGGAATTTCAATCAAGGCAATTTTCACAATATCTGGTAATATGAACAACTAGTTAAAGACAACACTGTGCAGTACAACAAATACTGTGAAATTCATGCTATTTTGTTAATTGAAATTCTGCATCACTTGTAATTTTTCTGTTTTAATACTGTTTTGTACTCTTTTTAAAAAATGAAATAGTGAATACAGAAAAAGACAAGAACTATGAGAAAATGATATTAATATGTCCTAAGAGAAGTGCATGACATTTATTTGAAATTTGCCAAAAGTTTAACTTTGTTCTAATTTGTAAACTTTTATTGTAAACTATAATATACAGGAAAGACTAGCAAGGCAAAGATGTACAAGCCAGTAACTTTTCAGCAACTCAACATCTGTAAACTACATTAAGGATTATTACACTGTCTGTCCTCCACAAAGACCCCTTCATTTCCTTTCCCAAAGACTTCCTCTTCCTTTCTCTCAAAGACAATCATTGTCCTGATGTTTATGATCATAGCATTTCTTGTACTTTTATACTTAAGCATGTGTCCCTAAAACTGAAAGCTTGCTTTTGCCTGATTATTTTGCTTCTCATAAATGAAATGTCAGTATCTTCTTTTGTACCTGAAGTCTTCCACTCAGCTTTAGCTTTGTGTTGGTCTATGTTGTTGCTTATGCATTTAGTTGGGTGATGTTTTAACTGTTTCTAGTTCTTGTTTATTGCTAGTCAAGTCGCTATGATCATTCTCATAATTTTTTTTGAAACACACAGAAGTAGATTTCTTTGGGTTATAAGCCCAAGGATAAAATTGTTTGACCTTTAGTAGATGAAATAACAAAGAGGACATCAACCTTCTATTTATTTACCACTAAAACCAATACAATGCACTGTATTTCTAAGAGCTTCCAGAATAAAGCCAGAGAAATAGAGATTATGTTTAGGTAACAACGTGTTTTGTAGTTAATGCATCCAGATAACTCCTGTTAAACAACAAATGATATACAATGTCAGTAACTTTCTTAAGTGTTACTGAAGGCAAAATACTAAAGACTGAGCAAAATGAGGGACGTTATTCTTGAGCACTGTTAGAAGAATAGAAAATTTCTGAGGTTCATCCTAGACAAGAGGCTATAGAAAGCCAATGAGTGAATACCCAACATTTTACAACTCCAGAGAATGACACATCCAAAGTCTCATAGTCAGTCCTGCTCAAAGTACATCTCCACAAACCTAGGCCAAATAACGAGTATTTGATTTTCAGTTTAGTAATTACATAAAGCTTGCTTGGCTTATGAGAGAACAAAGTAGTAACATCAATAACTATGCTGGACTCTCATCTCATAGAAGTACCATTTCCAAGTCTTTACATCAACCATTTTGACATAAGAGGATCTGTATTCTTTTAAGAAGAACTACACAGTTGTCATTTAATGTAATTTTCATCTCACCATTGGAAAAAAATATAGGGTTAGGATTGTCAAATAAAATAGAGGACACACAGTTAAGTTGGAATTTCAGCCAAAAATTGAACTATCATTGTATGTGTGTAAATATTTTCATTTGCTAAGTCTTGAAACTCTACTCTTAAGTTCACTCATGCTGATCTTCTTTTACATTGTGACTAATAGGAAATGTGATTTAAGAGGATCTATTCTTCTTTATATTCTTTATTTAATGAAAGCAATAACAAAACTGCCTTGACTATTGTCCACTAACAACTTTAATATGTATGTTAGAAGATCTTCAAAAAGGATATCTATACTTTAATAATATATAAGACAGTTTAAACTGATACTGTCTTTTGTCTAAGAAATTAATGGACTTGAATCAATTATAAGTATCTCTCCCTATTCCTATGAAATGAGAAATATAGGTCCTTGCTAAGATCTCAACAATTTCCAAAGAACATGACTTTCTCAATTTCTTCCTTTGGCTACCTGTCTCCATGCTTATCAATGAAGGGCTCCCCCACAGGGACCTCAAAATAACATTTAACCTGCCTTCACTGTCTACTAAAATACTCAAGTACATAAGCTCTCACAAGTAAATGTAACTTTACATAAAAGGAGTTTCTGTGTTGGACTAGTAAGCAACTTCAAGTTTATTGTAAGCAAGGCTATTGATGCTACTAAAGCTACTTAAGCAAAATTTGCAAATTCCCTGGGAATTTTTTTCTTGCCATTCAGCTGTCCCAAGACTCTGACCATGTTAACCAATTCAGAATGCTCAGGATGAAAACGTGTTGCTTTACCATTGCCTTACACAAAAGCACTATTCCAAATTCTCTGACATTCTTACAAGATGACTCCTACACAACACAAGAACATATCTTTTGCTATAAGTATGTATTAAAGTAATTTTCTAAACAAAGGAGATCATATTCTAAAATACATCTTCACTCTAGCTGTCAGAATATCAAAATTTCCACCTTCTCACTATATAAAATTAATATGCTTATAGTCTTATACACTGATATTAAAAGAATAATTTGCTCTAATAGCTAAAGCACAGCTTAGAGGAAGATGTATAAGAATAACAAATATCGGGGCTGAGGAGATAGCTCAATAGAATAAGCGCTTGCCTGGCAAACACAAGGGCCTGACTTCAATCCCTGGTTTTTTTTTCCCAGGAAAAAAAAAGAATAACAAGTATACTACCTGTGATGCAGAGTTTCTGCTTATGGAAATTAATTTTTACAGATAATTATGTATAGATGTAGAGGTTTACAGATCATCACTGTAATGTTGCTTATAACTATAAAAATGTAAACAATTTAAGTGTCCACCAATAGCACTTTATCCATAAAGTATAAAGCATATATTAAGTTAACATGTCCCTACTGATGATGAAACAGGATGTGATTCACATCTTCACTGTGGTTTCTGTATTTCCTAAACATTCTTCAACTGACATTTTTTTATTAAAAATTAGTTACATGTGGGTAGAAACACACCAGTTTTAACAGTATTCAACTTTCTAAGAGAAGTTAAGATCTCACTATGAAGTTAACAATCTCACTATGCATTTATCTAAAATTAGTAATGTTGCTGTTGTGATCTTTCCTTTCCATAAAAATCTTCAATTTTACTTACAAAAACGTAGGTTTGATACAGAAAATCTCAAGTCATTAGAAGTAAAAATACTTTTTTTACATGACATGAATTCTTATTGTTAAAGTTAAAGTCATCAACAAAATAGATAGAGACTTCAACTTACTGTGAGTACATTGTAAAATGCATTATATTTGTATATTATGAAGTATTTATTTCCTAAACGATAAGATTTTATTTGAGTTCCTTATTTTCATCTGTCCATAATTTCATTCATCCAACAAAATGTATGGAGCATCTACTATGCACCAAGTAAAATTTCTGTACACCAAAGAACAAGAGCAGGAAAGAAATCAAAGACCCTTTTGTCACACAACATTCATAATAGTGAGAGGTGACAGGTGCTGCAGAAAAATACACACACACACACACACACACACACACACACACATATAGAGACATAAAAGTGCTCTGCAGAGAAGTAAAGCAGGAAGCAGGTTGAAGGTACACAAAACAGGAAAAGCTCTTGCTAATTTTTCACAGGTGGTCATAAAAGTCCTGTCAGATCAAATGCCATTTGACCTGAGACTTACAGCAAATATCAGAATATCAGACACAGAAGGTGTAAAGCCTGGAGCTAGCAACAGACTCAAGGAACAGTGAGGATTCCTGCTGAAGTGGAGTTAGAAAGGGGGATGAATGTGTGCACTTTTAAAATGAGCTCACTGTTCATGGACTCAGAGTAACTTTCCAAACTACATTTTTTCCCTCTTCTCCCTACCTCAGGGATGACCAATGTGTGTTCCCTCTCCTTTCCATGAATCCTTTTTTAAAAATTATGGACAGTTGTTTTCTCTTTCCATCTCATATGGCTACCATTTACTGTGCCCACAGAGTCTTCTTTACTACCAAAAAACATGCCTTTGTAACAATAATATTTACTTTATATATTTGCCTTAGACAGGCCTTGGGTAAACAATCCAAATAAAAGTGATGGAGTTAAATAGGTTAAAATGCACAAAACATGAACAGTCGCTAGTAAGCATAATGATTTTTAAAATACTAGCATAAAATCATATAAACTCATAAAAATAAAAATCATTAATCTATGAGCCCAAATCAGGTTTCACTCTTTCTTCTAAAGATTATGACACAGTCAGTGTTCACTAGAACTTAGGAAAGATGGGGTATTTGTGCAGTATGGATGTCAAGTTTTTCACAAGAAGTTTGTACTTTCTGCTTTCTCACAGAAAAAGTCCTGTAGAAGAAATCTGATATCTTCCATTATAAATTTTGGGGCAATTTCTCCCTAATAGGAAGTAGAGACTCTTCACAATTTCTAGGTATTGTGGTCTGCAAGACCTCAGCTGTGTTTCCTTAGTTCTTATATTGTGATTTAAAAAAATCTCATCATTTGCTTAATCCACATCTATTTATGACTTCTCTTAGCTAGGCAAATATAATTTTGTCCGCTGAAATTGAAAACTGACCTCATGTCTTGTTAGTTATTTATAATGATTTTTTGAAGAAGTTCAGAAACCTGTGTCCACATAGTAATTAATAACCTTCCCTGGGGTGGCCCGAGGCAACATGTCTGCTCTGTGATGGACTGGGGTCTCATCTTCCTTTGTCCCATTCTTCTTACGTATTTCTGTAGCTTGTGCAGCACTAGAACCGATAGAGCATTGGTCCATTCTTACAGGGTTTTGAAAACACCCACTAAAAACTTTCTATCAATACTTTCTGCACCTACATTGGTAGAAAGTTCCCAAGTATCCAGACATCAGGGACATCTTCTTGACTAGCCTGTCATTTAGAAAACTCTTTTCTATTTTGTAAGTCACATTTGTCCTATGGTTCTTATAAGCCACCTGGTTGCATCCTTAAAATTCAAAATAAGTCCCTTCCGTCAGATCAAAAGTTTAGCAGAGTTTTGCATTTAGCTGTTTTGTTTCTACTAAGTGAAAACTACAAAACCATGAATGAAATGTCTAGGACATATCTATACAAAAAATTAATGAGGTAAAGATTGGGCAAGGAGTCAGAGTATGGACTATTTGCCAACTGGGTCTTGGTGCATCTTCTCCAGCCAAAGAAGATGATTGTATTAGTTAACAACCTCATTAATGTATTAAAACATAAACACATGCTATTCAACACACCCCATTTTAGATTTTTAGGAAGCCAAGCATAATTTCTGGCTTTGTGGAGCTTACAACCTATTTCACATGTTCTCTTGCATTGTTTAAACAAATGTAGTTATAAAAAAAAACTTTAAAATCTAGCAGCAAAATGAATAGGTAATGAATCTCATGAGTTTTTAAAAGACATACACAAATATTATTGACAAAATGGTTTATATGAGAATCATGTTAAATTTTGGGTGTTTGCCCAAATGACTAGCATTTTCTTTTTTATTATTTTGCTGAAATAATCAGTATCTTTGCTTGCATTTGCCTACTGAAATGAAGTCTGTTTTTTTTTATATATATATCTCCAAACAAATCTTTGGGAATATTTTTAAATGTCAAGAGTTCATGATATCAGCATACCAGAGGTTTAAATTTGCACAGTTGAGTGTTTTTAATGAGGCTTGGTAGGGCATGTATCCAAGAAGAATTTTGCTGTCTTTAATCTTCAGCTTTATAGTAAGTAAGTATTCACCATATCTGTTTAATGTGAGAGAATGTGAACTGGCAATATTTTATTCCATACGTTATATATTTATGAGACCTGCTTATCCAGAATTCACAGACCAATTATTAGTCTAGCCAGAATCCTTATTTCTAGATTCATGTTTTCTCCTCATGTATAGCTGTAAACCACAAGTGAAGTTTCTAATGTTAGACAAGGTATATCCATTAGTTCTGCTAAAATGCTCTGACCACCAGAACTCATTGATTTTTAGTTTCATATATCTTTAATGAGGAGATTAAATACTTGTTTAGGAAGCAGAGCCTCACTTAAGTGGTGCTTGTTCCTACAACATGTACACTTGAAGGCCTCCAGAATCTCTCTCTTATCAGCCACACCATGAAACAACCCTTTTTACCCTGTTTTGAAAGCTTTGTGCTTTGAAAGCTGCAAATTTTTCTATGACTTTATCAATGAACATATTATGATTAAACATTCAAAATTAACAGCAATAGAAAAATATGTTTCTAATTATCTAGTATCTAGGCATACCTTCCAGGTTGTCTCATTAATTCTACATAAAGGTCTAGCAAAATACAAAGCTCCATTTTCAAGTGAAAACATAATATATCTTGATCACAAAGTAGTGATGAGTATGACATAAGAGAAATTCTTAACTTAAGCTCAAAGCAGATCCTCCTTTAATTCCCTGGGTCATCAAGCAAAACTAAAAACCAGTCAGTGCCTAGAATATTCCTTATGTAAATAAGAAAATTATAAAATACCTAAAGGAAGGAATTATGCCAGTTCATTGTTAGCAAGCTAAACAAACGTGTGATCAGAATAAAGAGCACCAAGCAACACTGTCTGGGCGGTGACACATGGCACCACTAAGTATGGAATGCAACATGCACCTTATAATAGGTTCAGGCACAGATAGTAGCATTTTCTGCAGCAGAGCCTGTTCTATGTAGTAAGCAGTCCATACTCTAAGTGATCAACAGCAAGTCCCTAGGAAATCTTAGCTGCCTGAGAAGAAGGAATCAATTGATTGCTCACTCTAAGTTTAAAAGATTTCCCCTTTAGGAAAAAAAAAAACAGAAAAAGGGGAGGATGGGGGCTGCAGGACGGTGGTGAGTGCTGTGCAAGAGGCCCACGCGGGGAAAGGGAGTGGCACGGCCGTCCAATGAGGACTACGTGAGATTAAATGCGTGCTCCCTTTAAAGACTCGCTGAACCTGCAGCAATTCTGTGATCAGCCGCCAGAACACTGAAGAGGTTCCCACAATTCTGTAACAAGATTTTTTTTATGTTGTAATAATCTATATAGTTGTAGAGTGAGTCATTCAAAAAGCTTCAGATTCAGTAACAACCAAGTAAGACACTGATATGAGACACAGAAAAATAGTGATTCTCAGCCTGGGAAGTATATTTGTAACAAACTCAGAGAAAGGTGATAGCCCTATATGATAGGCTTTAAAAAAAATCTCTAAGAATAACATGAACATTCTCAAAGAAAAATAGCCCAATGATTGGAAAAGGAAAAAAGAATCTAAAAGCAAATAAGCACATATTTAAAACATTAAACATCTCTCATAATTTTATAGAGCAATTGCTGATACAACAGTTGTATACAGAGGCTGCCAAAAATGTACACACATTTCAGGAAAAGAAAAAAATAGTACAGTAGTTTTCCAACAAATGTCTTTACTCTCATATGGGGGACACTAGAGGATGTCACATATAGCAGAAAACCCACCACATGCCTGCCCAAGAGAAGAGCTTGAAGATGCATCTGAAGTGACTTAGTGACCCAGGTCACCCAAGCAGCGGGCCACCATACTACTAAATATCCAGAAGTGAATGGGCACCACTTTGAGCATCGTTGCCACTGCAGAGTACAGTTAATCTCAGTCCAGTTAGTATTAAAATATTTATACAAGTTTTTATTTTCCTCTTTACTTTGACTGACTGTATATATACTTGAATTCCTAAAATATTTAAAGCCTCCAGCCCCAGAATTCCAATGGTAGAAATTCATCCTAATAAAATAATTACAACTATTACTAATATATAGGATCTATACAAAACAGTGAAAATTCTAATTATCTAACAAAAGATGTATTTTATAGTGAAATATTGTTAGGTCTTGGAAATACATTAGATTAATAACCATTTAATATCATGGGCAAATGTTTATTACGTATAGCCTATGTGAAGAAAGAATAAATTTATGCTATGATCATAGTTGTAGAAAATACACATAGAAAAAAAATTTTTTTTTCGTTTATGTATTTGGTACAGGGTCTCACTACACAGCTCGGACTCACAGTGATCCTCCTGTTTTCA
>NDGM010974010.1:0-12974 GCA_002564305.1 Octomys mimax | reverse complement strand
CTTCCTTCCTTTCCCTCTTCTTTCTCTTTATTTTTTTCTCTCTCCCCTGCTGCTTTCAAACTCTGGGCTCAATTGATTCTCTTGCCCCAGGTTCCCGAGTAGTTGGAAAACAAATGTGTGCCGCTATGCTTGGCTATTATTCTCGTTTTGCAGATGAGGGAGCCGAGATGCAGAGAGGTTCTGATACAGACCCACAGTCACACAGCTGGTAACTAGCAGAGGTGCCTCACACATCTGGAATGTAAGGCTGACTCAATAACCCAACAGCCCCTAAAAGCAACCCTGAAACTATGAAAAATCGCACATGATACGGAAAACATTTAACAAGGTTCTTAGCTCTGGTGATGGCATTCTGCTTCTTTTTTCATTTTCTTTTTTCCAGTTTTTTTTCCTTTTTAACTACAGGATTGCTTGTACAGTGACTATGTCAAGAGTAGATCTGATGGTAGACCTTCAGATATACAAAACACAGTGGAAAATTTGTAGCCTGCTTCCTCATGTCCTCTGCACATCAGGGAGGCATGCACCCCTAAGACTGCTTTATGATCTTGACTAAGTCTTAGAAGCAGAAGAATAAAACTCCTAGAGCATCCAGTGTTGTTACAGTTATTGTGGAAGTAAAATAAGCAAACCTGCCAAAAGACAGCTTCTGTCTGCCATGGTTTGGACAAGTATCTTCCAAAGGCTCATGTGTTGAAGGCTTGGCTGCCAGCCAAGGGTACTATTGGGAGGGAGTGGAACCTTTAAGAACTAGGTCCCCGGGGAGGAAGTTAGGTCATCGGAGGTGTGCCCTCGAAAGGGATTGTGGGATGTAAACCCTTTCCTGTGTCTCTTTCTGTCTTCCCAGAGGCCATGAGTTGAAGAGTTTTATTTTTGCTTTCCCACACACAGCTACGGTATGCTGCCAGGTTCCCAAATGCAACAGGGCTAATCAACCATGGATTGAAATCTCTGACCATGAGCCAGAATAAACCTTTTCTCATTTTAAATTGATCATCTTGGGTACAGAAGCTGACTCACACACCACTTTAAGAGTCTGAAAATCAACTAAAATTGTAAGGGAAAAGTAAAGAGAGAGATAGGTCTCTGATAAACTTAAGGGTTCAGAGTGTAGCTCAGTGGTAGAATTTGTGCCTAGTGTGTGCAAGGCCCTGGGTTCCATCTCCAGAAACCCAAAAAAGAAAAGAAAATGTTCTATAATGAGGAGGCAGTGTGAGTAGAAAAAAGTTTCAATTTTGATCTCCTGAGGTCTTTGCGGATGTTTTAGCCCAGGGGAAATACATTAAAAACTAAATTGCAAAAGAGCATGTGCTTCAGGGCATAGTGCCAGGAGAATTTGAGGAGTGTCAAGTAAATCATCAAGGGATAAAAGCTGAAAGGTGAATGTGGTGACTTTGGGACACCTAGAATGCCACCAGGCCAGAGTTTTCTCTGCTTTCCTTCTATAGTGCTCCAGGTGGGAACCATGTCCACCCCGCCCCTGGTGTCTTTAGCCTATAATTATCATGTTTAGCATGTAAATGGTTCTTGATTATACTTTTGTTTAAAAAAATATAACAGATAACTGAATCAGCATGACCATTATGTTTTCCCATTAAGTCAGTGAGAAATATGAAAATTGAAGAGCCCACTCACATATCTCCTGTGTCTTGCCAATTTCTCTTTCTTCTTTGAGTGCATAGCTCCAACTCCCAGCATGGCCCTCACTCATGGCATCATTTAGGGTGGGATACATCAGGCTGTGTTCAATGTATTATTCAGGGTGTCATCAGCTGCCCAAGCTCTAGGGGAGGAATGATTTACAGAAAATTGTTATCCCCACTAATGAGCTTTACATCATATGTTTACCACATCCTCTTGGGTCCTCCAGTCTCCATCCTGGATCCTATAGTATACTTTCTAGTGAGGGGTAGTATGACAGTAGAGACAGGCTGGGTCTGGTACTGGGTGATGGTGATACTCTAAACAAGATTGGCACAGACTAATTTCTAGCTGTGCATACTTCCTCACTCTGGGACCATGGACAAGCTGCCTAAATTCTCCTGCCTCCATATCTGTACTGTAGAACAGGGCGACTAGATATGGCCTGGCCACTTGATGAGATTTTCATGAGAGAAAGAGATAGGAAATGTGTTAGTTTTCATCACTGTCACCTTGTAGGGAGCCCTTTTTGGCCCTCATATCGGTCCAGGAAGTTTTTATTTGTAATGCCATGGATAAATTATTGTAATCCCATCAAGTTAATTCTAATCTACCACTTCCAGTACAACTCACAGTGAGAATAAAGACACTAAAGCATATTTATAGTTATGGGGAACAAAGGGGTCTTAAGTCCAGCCATGGTGATGACTATCTGGAACGAAGGTCTTGACCCAGGCTTAAACCCAGGTTTTATTTAGTTATGAAGGAGGAGTGGCTTGAGGATTAATGACTGAGAATTGCAGGAAGTAGGTGAGTACTATGATCTGGGCTAGGTAGGAGGCCTGCATTTACCTCTGTGATATGTAGAGAGAAGGATATGCAGAAAAAGTAATTTGTATTATACTATTGAGATAGTATCAAATGTTTTGGTGTCTGGTGCTTTAACTCTGATGGTGTTAAATAGTATCAAATGTTTTGGTGTCTGGTGCTTTAATCTTTCAAGCTCCAGGAAGTTATAGCCTCTATCTCGAGGCTCGATCCCAGTTGACAGCGTGGAGCATTGACTTTTTGTCCTGTGTCATAAAGGCTCATATTAAAGAGCAGCAGGTGTGGCTTATCAGGGAAACATGCATGCTGTCTTCAAAGACTACCACCAGCACCTCTGCTAGACCAACATGTGTTGCTTAAAGCCAATTGAAGGGATAAGGAAAAGTCCTAGCCAGCTCTGTACCTATCATTATGTGGAAATAGGGTCCAGCTCAGCCAAAATGGAGACAACCACTCTTCTTTCAAGGAGAGTCACCCAGGTGGTCCTCCCCATGACTTAACACCCAAGAGAATCAACTTATAAGAGAAAGTGTATTTTCATTCACAATTTAGGGGTTTCAGGCTTTAGAGGTTTGCCAGGCCCTGATGCTTAGGCCTTTGGCAGCACAGTACATTCTGTTGGGACTATGTGGTGGAGGCATGTTCACCACATGGTAGCCAGAAAGCAGAAAGAAACAAGAAACAGGAAGGGGCCAGAGTCCCACAGACACACCTCCAATGACCTAACTTCCTCCTACTAGGCTCCACCTCATAAAGTTCTACCATTTCCCAACAGTGCCACAGGCTGTCACTAAAGTTTTAATGAATGGGCTTTTTGAGGACATTATATCCAAACTATAGCAGGAAACCTCTTTGAAATGTTTGATGTTCTATTTTGATGTACTCTCTAGCGAATGGAATCTTTCTGGGGACAATTAGCTTTTAGCTTTTCCTGTAAATCTTTCACCACTTTTTATACACTTTTTAAAGAAGAAAAAAAACCTATGTGGTATTTTCTCCTCTATTTTTCTCTATTTAGGGTTTAAAAAGAATAAAGACAGAGTCATTTTTTGTTTTATTTGGTTTTTAGTTTTCAGAAACTAAATTTTACCCTGGGGAAAATTCTCAATTTGATGTTCAAATTTATCTGTGAATAAATTTCTTTAACTTAATGGCCATATATTCATCAGTCTCTGAGAAAATCTCTAAACAACTCCTCTTTACAATAAACTATTCAAAAGCAGTGTGAAAACCTTAATTTAATCAACATTACTGTTTCCTAACAAGGGTAAATTAAATAAACTGAATTTACATTAGGGTGGAAAGAAATTAATTTTATGCAACTGAAAAAAATGGGGCGGCCTTATGGAAGCCAAAATTTAACAAATTATGAAAAATCCCAAATCAAGGGGCTAAGAGGTAACGTATCTGATGGGTTTCAAAGTAATTCCCCAAATCCAGGCATCAATTTGGTCCATGTCCTAAAGCTGAGATAGTCTTTTAAAAATATGAAAAGTGATAGGATTCTGAGGAGAGGAATTACATCAAAGTGAGAAATGAGGTTTGACATGAACTCATGTGTGAGCAATCAATAGAAACTGTTTTTCAACTACTTCAAAGCTTTTTAACGTGTTTTTAAAATCATGATCAGAAGATACACAACACATTTTTGCTGTTGAACTAGGTATTCTGGTGTCAGAAGAGGAGAGATCCAGAACTCTCAGGAAATTGCTAGCAAAGGATAAGCTAAGGTGATGAAAACAAAGTGGGTTCTGTTTAGTCAAGATTAGGAGTAAATGCAAACTGGCATGGGAGGCACGATGTGTGTGGGCTCACAGAAAGACTGTAGAGAGATTACTGGGTAAAAATATGGAGGCATGAGGATGGAATTCATTATCATCCATCGACTGGAAATATACAAGTGTACTGTTCTTAAGAAGATGGAAATACAAGAATATCCTAGACTATTCTGAATATTCTAGACATACCAGAATACTTTAAATTCTAGAATATATTAAAAAGAAAGTTGCATCTGATAAGTACTCTTCTCTTATACTGTTCTAGGAGGCTACTAGACTATTGTACATACTTTTCAAAAGATATGGAGATACTTGACATGATCCAGAGATGAGTGACATCAGTGAAAAGACAGAACCTGTGCTGGAATAGGGTCCCATGCAGAAAGATTTAAAAATCAACATGATTGAATCTCAAGAGGAAAAAGGCAAGGGGTTAGATATGATTGTTTTCAAGTACAAGACAGGGTTTTGGCAGAATGATGGTCATGTGGTCCCTGAGCAAGACGCCAGGCCAAAATGAAAGATAGATATGGAAACCTGACCAATATTTAACTTCTCTGATGATTCTTCATTTTCCACGGGTCAAGCAGAGCTCCTTCCCAGTGAAAGCAAGGCCTAGCTTTTGCCAGTCTGTAGGATGCCACAAAGTGACCACCAGCTGTTGTGTGCTCACTTAAATCAAGGAACTTCTACCTGGATGGATTTTTCATGTCTCAACCAGGATGGCCACCTCCTTTGAGCCACCTCTGGTGGCACCCACTCAGAGTGTCAAGTCCTCATATCAGAAGCTCTCAGATTAGTACTGAACCAGAGGTTGATCTCCACAAAAGGTTATTAAATCAGTAATTGAAAGGGCAAATATTGAATGCCAAGAACAAAGATTAGAAAACAGGCGTGCAAGTAAAATGGTGTGTGTTGTGATCTACAAATTCCTCATCAACCCTTATCATTTTCTTTAATAAAATCTATAGAACTCACCTAAACTCTATAGATTAGATTTTCCCTTTGAAAATTGTCTTAGCGCATTTTGTGTTGCTATCACAGAATGCCACAGATTAGACAATTTATAAAGAACAGAGATTCATTTCCTACAGTTTGGGAGCTGGGAAGTCAAAGACTGACCTGTACCTGGTGAAGGTCCATTTGCCATGTCACCCTGTGGTGAAGGACATCACAGAGTCAGACAAACAAGCATGCTAGCTCAGGCTTCCTTTTCCTGAAAGCCATTAATCCCACCACAGGAACCTGCCCATATGAGTTCATCTAACCTTAATTACCTCCCAAAAGCTCCCCCTCTAGACACCATGAAGATACAAACTTCGGGATTAAGTTTCTAGTGCATGAACTTTGGGGAACACATTCAAACCATAAAAGAAATATGGGTCAGTGCACAATCATGCTTCAAGGTGAGTATAGAATGAAAACTTTTGCATCTGCTATACCAAGTAACACTGGAAAATCCAATTTTCCTTCTCTGAGAGAATTTAGTGATATTTATATCCAGATTCAAATCTCTCAGTAGATAACTTCTTGGTCTCATTTCTCCACTGATACTAAGAAGTGTTCTCTAGCCAGGCTGTAGCTACCTGTTACTGCTCTTATCCTGCAGTGACTACATTCTATGACAAGTTCCTGGCATCTTCCGGTACGCAGCATGGCTCTTCTGGAGTAGGAACAGTCTGGTTATTTTGTTGCACTGACCAAGTATGGGTTCATCACTGACGTCTACCAGTATGGAGCTTTGTTTTGAATATATTGAGAGAGTCTTGGTAGTCTCCCTGTTTCCAGAGAGGCTGAGAATAGTGTCAGCTCAAGCTCATCAGTAGCTCCACTTGACCTAGGCAGGCTGCCCCTTCACAAAGACCTCCAGAGAACGCATACAGGCAATGGCCCTTTCTGTTGTGCAGAACACTTTCAATAAATGCCCTTATTGTCCTGAAATATTACATTATATGAGGCCCAAATGGATTGTGAGAAGTCATTTAGACCATACTTCTCTGTCCAAGCAGAATTCATCTACCATGGAAAGCAAGGCCTTTCTCTTTCTCTCTTATACTTCCATATGCTTCCTTTACCTCTTCATGTGCTTTGTTTAAGACATATTAGAACAGCAATTTCCCCTGAATTCTCTCTTTCCAAATTATGCAAATTAAGAATAACCTTAATCCATCTGGAGTTGTTTGTGATTGAAAAATAATTGGGTTATAATATGTTAATCCTTATGCTAATATTTGTCCCTGAAGATAAAGAGATCTGAAAATGCTAATGTGCCAGTCCTTCCAAGGAGAAGATTATGGGCTGGATAGTTGGGGAGAGGGAGGAAAGGGAAAACAGAAAGGGGCTGGAAACATAGAGACCAAGGGAGGTCGTTTAAAACTTTTTATTTCTATATGCTTTATTTTGTACATTTTTAAAGCCATGACTACGTGTCACTACTCTTAGTAGAAAAATTACATAAGCTACACACAGAAGAATGGATGAGAAGCTTCTAGAGCAGAAGCAGGTGAAAGGCAGGTGGAGAGCAGGCTGGCCTTGCAGGAGCACCTTGGAGAGGAGCCCGGGAGAGCCAGGCAGCCACTGCCTGGGGAACCTCTTGGCTGGGACTCAGGAGAGTGTTCAGCCAGCTTGTGTATGGCTGAGAGACAAGTAGCTCTAACCTGGGTCACAGGGCCCCTGGGGCTGAAAGAAAATATAAATAACATCTTCAGAACCTGGTAGAAAAGAGAGGTCAAAGAGAAGCATAACTGAGAAACTGTGAACAGTACTTCTTCATTGGCTCCTTTAGTGAAATCCACTCTATAAATGCACTCATCATATTCTTTGTGCAATACACTCCTTTAGCAGCTGGAGGGGCTAAGAAGAGGAAGTCAAGGAGACGCCTTCCCTGTCTAAGGCACCTCATCTTTGACAAGACTGTGGTGATGACCCTGCCCAAAGTGCTTGGCACCTGGAGCATCTCACAGCCTGCTGCAGAGCAGAGGTTCCCAACAGAACACTCAGGGAGGTGAAAAAGAGAGAGGACAGTTTTGGGGTGACAGCTAGGTGCTCTGTGAAAAGCTGGAGAAAGGGCTAAGACCTGGCTTGGGAAACTTCAGGAAATAAATGAGAGGGGAACAATGGGGAGGGACCTCTGGCTCTGGTCCCTGAAGCTTGTTTCATCCACACCTCCACCCCATCTTTCCCATAGGTAATTTAGGGGAAAGGGAAGCTCTGGGTTTCTTATTAAAAGTCATTATTTTCCCTTTGTTCCTCACTCCGTCTTTTTCTCTGACACTCTTGCAACCATTAATGAATCTCAACAGATCTTAAAGGTTTCCTTGCCTAATTCTCTTCCACCAGGAAGTCACACACCATTACTGTCAGCAGATGAATGGCAAATAGGGGAGCAGGGTCAAAGGTCCCCATCAGTGAGTGATGACTGCCCTCCAGGAAAACAGCTGTCCTTTTGGGAAAACTATGGTAATCTGAACCCAGGGAAGCATGTCCCTGGCCTGCTCTGCCGATGCCTCCTTGGCTTCTTGTTTCTGAGGTCATTGTCCCAGTTGGTCTGAGGCAAAGTACATGCAGGTTGATGCTGTTTATTTTATACCATGAAAAGGCTGGGAGCACTCTGAAGTCCCATGTTGTGGGTGGAGACTGGAACCCTGCTTTGTACTCTGGAAAGGGCCTCAAACCAGGAAAGTAAAATTGCCCGACAAACACAAATCCTGTGGCCTGCTGCTGCTGCAAGTTCAGATAATCAGTGCTCAGTGAGCCTCCCAGGGGAGAGGTTTCCAAGATGCCTTTGAGTGACGGTAATGAGCTCTTCCCTGAGTGTAGGAGAAGAGGGCGTTTGTTGATCACACATCTTTTTTAATTAGTTATAGACACAGATGTTTTTCCATTTTTTTTTTCTGATGTAAACTTATTTCTGTAATCAAAGAGACTCAGCAGAAAAATTCAAGAGACAGATTTGCTCAGCCACTAAAAGTGTCTTTTCCTTATCTCTGTGTGTTTGGCTGAATGTGAAGTCCCTTTAAAGTGACTATCTCCAAAGCCCTAAGGGTTCTTACCATAGTTCTAATCTTAAACATCCCCCAAAGGCTCATGTGTTAAAATCCTAGTCCCCAGGGCAGTGTTACTGGTAGGTGATGGAACCTTCAAGAGATAGGACCAGTGGAGAGTCCTTAGGACCCTGGGGCCATGCCATCAACGGGCACAGTGATGCCTCTTCCTCTTTGTTTCTTTTGCTTCTTGCCTGTGAGATGTGTGGTCTTACTCCATTTTACACCACCACCATGGCAGATTATCTGACAGGAGCCCAAAGCAACCAGGACCACTGCTTATGAACTGGAACCTCCAAAAGTGTAGCTAAAATGAATCTTCTCTCATAAAAGCTTATTTCTGATGTTTGTTATCATAATGGAAAACTGATTAGCCTGACAACACTTATTTTCATACAGATACAGTATCCGGTGAAGTGGTAGAGGCAGACAAAACATTGCAGGTGTTCCTCAAGATGTGTGTTAGGTGGTGTCCTCCTAATAGGATTTTGTCACAATCATGCTTCTCTTCACCAGCCAGCTAGCTACCCTGCTTAGAAAACTCATTCGGTTTTCTTTGGCCTCAGCTTGCTTATCCGGAAAGAGATGCTGAACTGGGTGTGTTCCCACGTGCCTCCCTGCTCTGTGCTCCCAGGCTGGCAACTCTGCCTACGCAAGCAGGGCCACTGTGAAGTAACCAAGAGCCACTCCTTCCCTGCCTGACAATCATCCTTCGTGGTCTCTGCTTCAGAATTTGATATTTCTGTCTCCTAGTTTGATTGGAGAATACCCGTTTTGCTTCAGCCCAAACATGATTGCCTTTCTGAAGCCTTTCTAGCTCCCACTCTTTGCCAGACGTATGTGTTTGGGCAGATACGTGTCTGTCTCAAGATCCTGGAGTAGTTTTATGCCAATCTTGGCTGCAATAGATTTACCTCCACCATGATGGCTAGTGAATGGGGCTCAAATGTAGCACCATGGCATCTGAGGAAACATCAGAGGCAGGAAGGATTGTCTGATTTTATCGTGAACTTCCTCTGAAGCAGGCCATAGAAGACTTCTGCACCTTCCTTTCAATATAGTCAAAAGAGCTTCATGGGAGTCACGCCTAGAGGAAAGAAATGTTCCTTTCTCCAAAGACACAGGGGCACAGAGAGGAAGCTAAAAGGCTTACAAAGTCCCCGGCCTACTACGGCTCCCTCACTTAACCTGGTAGAGGTGGGGAAAAGACACTTTTAGTGGCGGAGAGCCTCTCCCTCCTGATCAGACTTCTGCACTGCTACCTAATTCTTCATTAAACTTGATCATAAAAGCATGCAGGTTTCTCTTTATTTCAGGGTCTTCATTTCTGAAGGAACCTGTGTTGTATAACACTTTTGTTACTCTGCTTATTGCTAGAGAAGCCTCGGTCCTGTACCTAGCCACAAGTGAGGAAAAGGTAGTGGTTTCTTCCCTCTGACAGTCGGCAACATCGGTGAGCTAGAGGATCACAGGGGCAGACTCGTCTCTGCAAGCTCATTAAACTGCCCCAGGCCTGGAAGTGCTTTGAGACTGAACTGTCTGAAAACCACTCAGCTCTCTAAACTCCAGAATCATGTTAGGCTCCAGGAGGTGTGTGTACAAGGAGCAGCGTACGTGGAGGACCGACTGGATCACAGACTCTTACCTCCCAGCTCCGGCTGCCACAGCACACACCTTCCCAGTCTCCTCGCATTCACCTGCAAAGTTAAAGTCTCTGAAGTAGATGTCTTTGTGCATCTCTCCTGGGTCCAGCCTGGAGCCTTTCCACCACTGCCTCCTGCCCATTGTCCAAAGCAAAGGAAGCTCTGTGCCCATCACAGGAGGCCTATTTTCAGAAGCACTGGTCCACAGACTTATCATTTGCTAAGCAATAACCACATTCCTGCATAGACAGAGACATCATGGGGAAGGACCCTTGAGGTGGGCACGTTCAAAATGAGTTGACCTTATTTTAGAACGTCACCCACTGGCTGGCGGAGTAGAGGTCTATACTTAGGCCAGGGGCCTCTGCCTCCTGACCCTGGGGAGACAGTGCAGGTGGCAGGTCTGAGGCCAGACACTGGATTGTTTCTGTATTAAATGATTCATCTTATTCCCAAATGGCGGGAACACAAGGTAGGCTCTGGATGACCACTAGTGAGAGGACCAAGGACTCCATGGGGCACACAGTGTTCTGTGAGCCTGTCCTGGAGCCAGGAGCAGGACCACAGAGGGAGGAGGGATTTTGCCAGGACTGGTCATGGCTGTCTTTGTTAACTCCTTGCTATCTCAGCCCTAGGTCCTATTCACTGCAGCCCAGGACCACTGGGGGCTCAGGCTGCCCATCTTTATCACCCTACCTGAGCCCTCATCCTTAAAGCTGCAGCTCTATCAGAGAACATCAGGAAGGAAGGAATCCCACCACATTCCCCATATCTAGGTGCACTTTGTTCTCTCTGTAGAGACCACCTAATCCAATGTATAAATACATTACTCCAGGTGGAGCTGGAAGTGCAGGAAACACCATGTGTAGACCAAGAGCACCTGTCCTCTCTGCTGCTAGCAGAGTTACAGGGTATGGGGAGGACCAGCTCGGAGCAGCATCCTCTCTGAGAACCTGCTACTACTTCACTCTCCCGCCTGTGCAGTTGGCCACAGGATGACCAGATGTCCCTAAATCCAGCTTTGCTGGAGGGAATATGATCTTCTCTGTTTTCAGTCCAAATGAAACTACTGAGTGAAGATGGGCATTGGGATCAAAGAGCCCTCCCTTTACACTGGGGATACTGCCTGCTCTCTCCCCAGTTCCAGCCTTGGACAAGCTAATGCCCTGCTCAGCTGTTCTAGGAAAGCGGCCTTTTGTGGGAGCCCCTCTCCCATCTGTCAGGAAGGGGTCCAAAGGAAATACTCAGGCAGGGAGAGATCAACACCCAGCCTGGCATCCAGAGGGCCTAAGGGCCTGGCAGCTGTTGTGAGCAGGGAAGTCTGGAAGTGAGGAGTAATTATGGGTGTTATTTTCGGTAGCCAGGTAAATGAGTGGTTTCCCTGGTTGGTTGTTATCATGGGCGCTGGAGTTATAGCCTTGGTCTGCCAAGGTCTGTGTCCCTGCCTGACTGTGTGTCCCTGGTGCTACAGGGAGTCTGGGCCTCTGGATACCCCACCTTCTCCTTTATAGGGATGAGCAGCTGGGTCCTTCTGGTGCTGGACAGCTGGGCTGGCACATGGTATGTGTCCCCTCACCTTGCTTGGCAGGCCTTCTGATTCGTGGTTTGTGGCTACAAGAAATGGGAGTGTTTGCAACTCAGGATGAACCTGCTTCAGCACATCCACATCTAGAGAGAAAGACTCTGACCAGTAAAGAAATGAGATCCTCCCTCATCCCTTCCCAGTTTTAGCCTTTTGGGCCATGTTTTAAAGAGATGAGATCTAAGTTCTTGAGGGGCTTCCTCCCCGCGCCCACTGTCTTTGTCTTTATCCCTTTTTATCTCTATTTCTGTGTTTCTGTCTCTCATTGTGTCTCTTCCTGTCTAATCCTGTCTCTGTCTCTCTCTGTGCCTCTTTATCTCTGCTTATCCTTACCTCTTTTTCTCTCTCTCTGTCTCTATCCCACATTTCCACCTCTCCCTCTCTCTCCCCCTCTTCTCCCTCTCTACTTCTCCCTTGTTCCTCTGTTCCTTTCTCTCCCCCCTCCTCCTCTCTCCCTCTCTCCTCCCTCCCTCACTCCCTCCCTTGTTTATTTCCATCCCCGTCCCCATGGTGTACACCTCCCTCAGTCTAGTCCCAGGCATACTTCTCTTTTCACTTCCTGTTAATAATTGACTCAGTAACTGACAATAACCTCCACGTGTTCCTCTCAGATCTCTTTAGCCTGGAACAGACAGGACAGCTGGAGTTGTCGGGCTGCAGTCCACTTAGGTCTCTCCTCCTCTCTCTCACTGCAGCCCTGGCTGCATGGTTCACCAGGCAGTTTTGTATCTCTCCAAAAAGCAGCCGAGTCAGAGAGAGGCAGATGCTCAAGGCACATCCTCCTGACATGGCACTTGTAACAATGACTGGCGTCAGAGGATTTTGAGAATAGTAACAAAAATACAATGTTGTGGGCTCATTTGTAGATTCTAACAACCAATTTCAAGAAAATTTTCCTGTAGTTCAGAAGAATGAGTCTGTTGACAGCTCAATTTCCTAATGATTGGAATTCTGCAAGGCAAGAACACCCAGAGGAGAGCAGCTGACGCTGAAATGTTCTTCTCTTTTGTGCAGCCCGTGAGGCACAATGCTAGGTCAAATGCACAGTGCCATCTCATGGAACACACTCAGGTCTCTTGGGATTAGCTTTATCTTAGCAAAAAATATATTTGGTCTCAACTTCTACTCTAAGAATGACACAGTAGTTAATTTTTTTTAAAAAGTATTTTCGCATAGCTGCCCCTCCCAGTGTTTAGAGTATTTCCGTGGTTTTAATTACCCATAGTCGAAACTTATTAAATGGAACATTCTAGAAATAAACAATTCGTAAGTTTTAAATTGTTGCCATCCTGAGTGGCATGATGGACTCTGCCGAAGAACATCCTGTTCCATCTTGCTTGGGCTGTGAATCATCCTTTGTCCAGCGTTCCCATGCTGCATGTGCTACCTGCCTCTTAGTTCCTGTTATGGTTTGTGTCTAGTTGTCCCCCCAAAGCCTCATGCAGTCATGGGGTGGGGA
>NDGM010973997.1:0-12500 GCA_002564305.1 Octomys mimax | reverse complement strand
GAAATTACGAAACATCGCTCTGGAGCCCAGTGGACGGCGGGCACTCGGGCTGCCGCATTTCCAGCCTCCTGCCTCCGGAAGGCAAATCCCAAATACCCTGAAGTCTCACAGGACCATCTGACTGTGCAGGCAAATTTTCACCTCTCCCACCAGGGCATCTGTCGTTTTCATCCTCCACACCACCTCCCCATGTCCTCCTGGCTTCCCAGAGCTCTCCTCTCTTCCCTGCCCCTCCCTAATCTCAGAACCACCCCATCCCACCCACCCCACCCCCACCCCCAGGGAGCCACTCCCCTAGGAACTGCTGGGACACCTCTTGCCTTGCACTTCCAAAAAAGAAAAACCTTCCCGCGTCAGAGGGGAATGATGTATCGCCCTCATCATTTCTCCCCAGATTTTATTTTTGTGCAGAACCCGAAGCAGCTTGTCACATTCTATCTTCTCCCTTGAGATGTATTCTCACCATGGCCCGTGATAAGATTGCAAGGGTGTGAAGACACTGGCTCCCTGAGAAGGACGCAGTGACTCCGGCTTCAGCCACTCACCCTGGCTCCCAGAGCAGCTGCTGGAGCTGTCGCCTTCACACACACCCTCCGCCCCGCCCCCCTCCCCCGTGGCTGCAGAGTCCCAGAAAGCATGCACACGTCCTTCATCCACCACCTCACCAACCAGTAAAACTGAGAAGCTACTGAATGCCCATCCTGGAGGAACACATGGGGACTCAAGCGACCAAAGGGAGCCCCAGCTTCACGTCTCTCCACTTTGACAGCCACTGACATCTCTGAGTCGAGCTACCCAGGCAGCCCCAGAGTCGGCCAAACTGAGCTGATCTGAACACTGAGACCCGGAGTGTGATGCCACAGTAGGTGAGCCGGGCACTTAGTATTTCTATTATTAGGCTAAAAATGAATAAATGAAGAAGCAGAACCCCAGCCTGGTGAAGCCCCAGAGGGGCCCCTGCAAACCAGCAACCAACCCACCGTGCTGAGGGAGCAGCAGGGGCCTCCTGGGGCTGGGGCTGGAGGCTGGCATGCTGACCTTCTGTGTCCTGCTAAGGCAGCCCTTCCCAGGGGCCCACCCCTAGGATGCTTCCTCCAACCTGGACGTGTCTTCTGGACATCTGGTCAACCATCTCGAAACCAGCAACATTTGTCTATTTTTCATGATATTAAAAATATGTATATAGTGCAAAATTCACCACTGTAACCATTTTTAAGCACATTTCATTGTTGCACAACCATCCCTGTCATCCATCTCCAGAATTCTGGTACCTAACAAAACTGGAGCTCAGTTGCCAAGAAACACAAACGCCCCGGTCCCCTCCCTGCCCTCTGGGTTCCTGCCTTCTGTCCTGTGTTTGACCTCAGGAACCTTGTGCAAGGAGAGCCCGAGTACTGGTCCACTTGTGTCCACTTATGTGTTTAGTGCTGTGAGTCACAGTGTCCTTCCCTCTGGTCAGTGTTCCCCTGTCCAATGGCCACATGACCACCTGAGGAACTGGGGCTCCTTCTGCCATCCGCCCATCATGAACCCGGCTGCTGTGAACTCAGGCACACACACATCTCTTTAAGCCCCTGCTTTCAATTCTTTTGGACTCAGTGCACACATGGAATTGTGAGACTTTAAGATAAGTCTGTTAACTTTTGGATGAACCACCGTGTTTTCCACTGCAGCAGAATAAAGCTTCTGGTTTCCTGGCGTCTTCCCCAACACTGGTGATTTTCTGACAGGTGGAATCCTAATGGATGTGGAGGACAGTGGGCTGCAGGTGGCGCTGTCTGCTAGAATGACCAGGGCTGGCCCCTCTGCTGGCGCTGGTGGACACAGAGGCTTCCTGGAGGAGGTGGGGTCTGGTCAAGGCAGAGAGCGAGGGTGCAGGGACCAGAGGCAGGATGGAGGCCACAAAGGGGAGGACACAGCAAAGGGACCCTTTCCTGGAGTACATGGGAGCAGGTGACAGAGCCACACTGGACGCCATTGTCCCAGCACCTGTCCCTGAGCTGAAGCCACTGTCCTCCAGCTGCAAACCCTGGACCAGATCCTCTCACAGAGCCCAGGGCATAAACCTGGTTCATCCTGTGCCCAGAAAGCGTACAAACACTGAGGCGTGTGCTGGGGCAGAGCGCCGAGAGGCCTGAGCCCTGCCAGCTACCGCCTGCTGCATCCCTGGGTCCAGTCCCACTGTATAGAGCAGAAACCACCTTCTCCTCCCCAGACCTAGAGATCAGAGCAGGGTGCGTGTTGAGAGATCAGACCAGGGTGCGTGTTGTGCGTGCAGCAGGCCACATGCCGTCTATGCCAGGTCTGGTCCAGCATTGTCCCCATTTTTCAGATGGGGAGACTGAGGCTTAGCAAATTTAGATGACCTACCTGGGCCAGTGTGAGGAGCAGGGCCAGATTCAGGCCCAGAAGTCTGATCCAAAAAGCCCCTCTCTGTGGTCCAGGGTTCCTGCTGCTGCTCCTGGACACCGGACACAGTGCAGCGAAGAGAAGGAGCTGAGAGCTGGGTGCTAAGAACTTCCCAGCCTCGGTCACTGCAGTGCCTCAGGCCTCTGTGGGACATGTGGATAGCAGAGGCCATCACTGGCAGTGCCAGTGCTGGCCAGAGCCAGTATGCAATCTGTCAAAAGTCCTGGCCAGGCAGGCGCTTTTGTGCCATTTCTATCTAAGAGATGTGTTTCCAGGCTTTCCCTGTGGATGTGGTGAGAAGGCCAGGCCCTGCAGGGCGAACCTCAGGAATCCTGGACTCACCCACAGGGACCCGGGCCTACCTTGACCCGCCTGTGGCCCAGGATTCACAGGGACCCTGAGGGTAGCCGGTGGCGCTGGCTCTGGCCCTGGGTCCAGCAGGTAAGCAAGGGCCTGCAGGGCTGGTGGCATGCAGTCAGATTCCCACGGTGCTGGGGACTCCATGGCTCAGCCAGCGCCTCTCTGTGGGGCCACCTGACTTTGTGAGCCTGGGGTTTCTCACAGACCCAAGGGAACCCCACATCTTGGCCCAGGAAACATCCCTCCTTCCTGGTCAGCCATTTGGAGGCCCCTGGAAACCCGCTGCGGAAGCCTCACAGGCTGCAGAACCCTGATGAGGGCACCCCAAGCTCTTAAGGACAGGACAGCTCCTGCTCACGGCAAGGGACACCTTATCCCTGCCAGCCCCACAGGAAGGATGACACAAATGCTAGGGAAAGTTCTCAGGCCACTCTGCAGCCAAAGCTGAGTCTTAGGGAGGGGGTGAGACTTGTACAATAGTATGACCTCGCCTTCAGGCCACCTACAGCATCACTGGGGCCCTAGTACAGGCGAGCACTTCCTGAGTGCCTTGGGAGGGGGCGCCCAGCTTGCCATCTCCATAGCAGCCAGAATGGCAGGGCTAGCACTGTACCTGCTTGTGAGCTCAGGAGACCGAGGCACAGAGAGCATATGGGCAGCTGAGTCTCCTGACAGGCAAGCAGCAGAACTGGGACTTAAACCACACTCACTGCCACTGCAGCCCTCATGGCCACCCAGAGCTGCATGACCTTCCCAGGGCACTGGCCGAGGTCCGAAGGGGAGTCACCCAGACTTCCTGCCCTGGGAACAGGGCTCTGGGAGCCATGGGGATGGGACCCTGGCAAGCCCTAGCTGTCCTATAGCTGCCTGTGAGTAGCAAGGGCCTCAGCTTGTTAGCCAGAGGAAAGGGGATAAAAATGGCTACTCTGAGATGCTGACAGGTGCAGGCTGCGCAGGAGAGCACACATTATCTGCCTGGAGTATGGGGTACAAAGAAGGTTTAGGCACAGAAGGGTCACTGGGAAGAGAGTAGAGATTGATTATTGATGTCTTCCCTGAGCACAAGGGTGGGAGGTGATGTGTAGAGACACCTGGAAGAGAGCCTGGCACAGGCATTTCCCTGAGTTCCTCTGACTGCTGCTGTTGCCACTACTGCTGATGCTTCTGGCCCTGTACTCCTTGAATCCATCATAGAAAAGCAAGTCAGTGGAAAAGAAACACCAGGACCTAGAGAAACGGTGAGCAGGAGCTGTTCGCATGCCCAGCCCCAGATCAGGACAGGTGCTGGACCCCTCTGGATGCATCCCCACCCCCACAGCCACCCATGGAGAGACAATGACAGCAGCTCCCATCTCATACATGAAATGAGAGCCTGTTCACATATAGAGCCATGGAGAAGTAAAGTTGTAAAATCAAACCAACCCTCTCCTAGAGCAGGAATGACCACATGGAAAGGGATAGCAAATTAATTATGTTTAATTTGTTGGAATTATTTGCCTGGAGTAGGGGTATAATACAGAGAGGGCTTATGCACAGAAGAGTCACTGGGAGGAGAGTGGAGATTGATTATTGATGTCTGCCCTGAGCACAGCAAAGGAGGTGTGGATTGATTACTGATGTCTGCCCTGGCTGGGCACAGCAAAGGAGGGTGCTACATAGGAATCTTGTGTCATATGTTACTCCCCATCTTAGAAAGGTAGCCAGCTGAGGAATGCTGGTCTATGCCGCTGAGATTGCCAAGAGATCCACCCTCACCAGCCCCAGCCTGTAGCTGGTCATGAGGCCACTTCCTCCCCGGGCTGGGCTGCTTACAGATGACTGGGTTCTGGTCACAAAGACAATGGCCAAGCCCACGATGAATCCCTTCATCTGTAATTCAAAGACTCCAGGCAAGCCAGAAGCAGCAGCACTTACTTGTAACTCCAGCACTTCAGGAAGCTGAGGCAGGAGCATTACAAGTTCAAGTCTGGCCTGGTTTACTTAGCAAAACCCCATCCCAAAATTCAAAAAACAATTAAAAAGGTGCTGGAGATGTAGTTCAGGGCTAAAACATCCCTGGATTTGATCTCCAATACCTCAAAAAATGAAACTTTTTAAAAAAAAGAATTCCCAATGGAAAGCCTAACAGGGGAGTGTCCTTAGCGTTTCACTGTGTGAGATTCATGTTCTTTGAGCAGAATCTGTTTTTTATTTTCCTTTATTTTATTAAATTTTTAAAATAAATTTTATTTTCTATAGCAATTTTAGGTTCATGAAAAGTGGAGTAGAAGGCACAGAGGCTTCCCGTGTGCACCGCCTTGCCTTCCGGTCCCCATTATCAATTCCTGGGCCTGTCCCCCACCGCTGATGAAGCCACATCCTCCTGATACCAGGCCGCCGACACACGCCCTCCTTCACAGTGGGATTTCTCCTAGTGTGCCGCATGTTCTATGGGTTCTGACAAAACTCATGCGTCACAATTACAGGATCACAGAGTAGTTTTCACTGCCCTAAAATCCACTGACCCCTGCCTTCATGTCTCTCCCAACCTCCCCTAATTCTTGGCACTATGCATTTTTTCCACTCTCTCCGTTCTTCCTCTTTTCCAGCCAGGAAGTGGGATGCGCACAGACAGCAGACTTTTCAGCCCAGCTTCTCTTGGTTAGCAAGAGTCTCTCCGTGGCCTTCTGAGGCTTCATAGTTCCTGCCGGTCGCTTTCCCCTTCACTGAGGCATGAGCAGCCCTGCCGCCCACGAAGCAAGGGAAGAGAGCTTGATTTGGGCTCACATTCCAGCAGAGAGTGGCTGGCTCCAAGCCAGGGCAGCCTGGCACAAGAGGACAGGGAGGAGAGCTGCTCCTGGCATGGTAAAAAGGAAGCAGAGGGTAAAGGGAGGAGCCTGGGAGAAAGAAAAACCCTTCCGGGGCACACTCCCAGTGACACCCTCTTCCGCCCGCACCCCAGCTCCCGACACTCCAAGCCCAATAATCCAACCACCTTCCAAAAGCCCCATTCATGAGCACAGGAGGCCCTTGGGGACATCGGGCTCTGAACCCTAACAGTGAAGATGTCTATGCACATCCCGTCTCATCACTGTACTGCAGCATGTTGCAATAAGAGCTTTAAAATCGAGCCTTTTCACACTGTTGGTCACTTAGATGGATAATAAGACATGGTGTAGGGAGTGGCACAAGGAAGTAGGGGGCAGAATGCCCTGGCGGCAGCCATGGAAAGGACAGCCTGTCCAGGTCCCACAGGGGCAGGCGGAGTGGCGCAGAAGATGCGGTCAGGGAAGGAGGAATCTGGAGCACCCCACCCGTGCCTCCAGAGTTAATCTGAGGCGTGCAGTGTGCTGAGCACCCCAAGTCTCAGTGGGGTAAGCAGGGTAAGGTTTTCCACCAACTGAACCCCACTGAGAGCCAGGTGACCATTCACCTTTTCACCCCAGCCACAGCCTGTGGCAGCTGAACCACGAAGCTCCACAGCTGCCCCAAAGCACCAGAGCCGAGGTGGAGGCCTGGCCGCCACCTGACCCCAAGGCACGCATGTCAAGCCCCTCCTGGAGAAGCTGCTGCCTCGGGGCCTCGTCCAAATCAGCATTTCAGCATCTTCCCACCAACACCATGCTGAGTTCTGCCTTAAACAAAAGGACAAGTGGAATAGGGTCTCCTCCCTGGCAGATCACCGCCTAGTGGAGGAGGAGGAAGAGAAACTGGGCTCAGGGACAGCAAAGGAGCACAGAGGAATTTGGAGTGACACTCTGGGAGGGCTTCCTGGAGGAGGTGCTGCTCGTACTTAGTCACAGGACAAGTCATGGACAGCAACAGAGTGATGGCAGGACACCTGACACAGAGGCAGGAACAGGACAGAAGAGTGGGTGGCTGGAAGGCAGCCAGGAGCAGGGTGGATGTGGACGCCTGTGCCTGCTGCATACAGCACCACAGGTGGGGCAGAACCGGGAGCTCCTCCCACAGGGAGGGGTGTGGCCTCAGCAGTGTGCCAGGCCAGGAGCAGGAGGGATGGGAGCTGTGGCAGAGGCTGCCTCGGGTCCCTGTGGTGAACGGTGTCCTCCTAGGCACCGCTCAGACCTGGCTTGGGAGCAGGCTGGAAAATCAGTGTCCTCACCTGTGCACCAAGCATCAGGTGCGCACTGGGTCAGGGCCAAGGGACGGATGCCAACACAGCCTCGGCCCCCAGGAGGCGCATGATGGATAGTAATGATCGCTATTGATAGATAGAAGCCATTATCATTATTTATCAAAGCAGCAAAGGGGTTGTTCTTTTTTTAAGGTTGAAAAACATTGCCCTGGGGAGCCATTAAAGGGTTTTAAGGAGGACGCTGATGGAATGTGATTTGCAATTTAGAAAGATCACTGGGTGTGCCAGTGGCCTGGTGGAAGACAGATGCCAGCTGGGAGCGGGAGGCGCAGTCTCCTTGCAGGTGAGAAATGGCAAGCGCAGAGACCCCAGAACAGCCTGGTCCAGGTGAGCTCAGTGCGATGCACAGCCGCGGGCTGATGGGCAGGGTGGAGGAGGGGCAGGAGGACCACTGATGTGGGGAAGCCAGGCCTCGTCCCTGGTGATAAGGAGGCAGCGGCTGACCTGCCCTCCGCTTTCCCGGTGTGGGCTTCGGAACTAACTAAAGTGGAGCTAGTAACCGCTCTTCTGAATTCTCCACCAGTGCCACCGTCACTGTGACACTTTGGGTGTCCACATTGACAACTGAGCTTTCACACCTTGGGGATCCCCCGTTTGGGGTCGCCTCATTCTGCAACACCTCTGGGACAGTCATGCCCAAGGCAGCCAGGACTCTGTCCCACTGGGGACGCAGAGATCTTATGTGGGTTGTCCTTACTGTTTACACCAGGGATTGTGCCACCTCTTCCTCGTCCCCCTTTCGGCGGGGAGCCCTTGGTTTACTTCCGTGATGCTGCTGTAACAGTCTCCATAATCACACTTAATATTCTGCAAATTAATAGCTGCTCTTTCACGCTATGCCCTCTCGCCCACTCTCCTGGGCTCTTCCGGGTCTGTGCTCACGTTGCACGAGGTACACTCCCTGAATTTAAGATCCAAGTCCATAAAAGTACAATGCACAAACCATCAGTGACAGGCAAACAAGGTCCCCCAAGCCCCGTAGCTCGAGGGCTGAAGAACAGCCGAGCGCACAGAATATCTTCAGGACAGAATATTTACAAAACTACTTGAAAAGAATTGCCTGTCATTAATCGTAAGTTCTTAAAAATCAGTCTTCTCTTACTTGTTCTAATCTAGCTAAATGGCCCTGGAAATACAGCCCGTGGTTTGCTCAATAAATGCACGTTGAAAAGCACAATGTTCGCATCCAATTTCCAGCTCATACATCGAGCTATGGATTTTTTTTTCCCTGCTAGCATTTTCTCCAGTCCACTAAATATTCCAGACATATGAGTCTCCGTTTGATTCATTCTAATAACTTTTTTCATCAATATGACTTTTGAGAATGCATTCGTATAACAAATTAAATATTATTTATGACTTTAATTTGTGTCCTATTTAGATATTACATTCACGGGGCCAACTTGGCTATCATCATTATCATATTGTTTTAGACGACTCCTAAAATTAAAATCCACTCTCCCCTCCACATGCTTCATTGTGCTCGTCGCTCTTGTTTTGTCCCACGTGGAACGTGACTCCTCCGGACGCCAAGTGCATATGGCCCGCCTGGCCCCTGTCCATCACCTCCACCACGGCTGCCTGCAAACGAGCTCTTGGTTATTACTTCCCTCATCTTTTCAATTACCAGATGCGCTGCTCCAAGCGTCCAGATCCAAACCCTCGCATGACCGCCCTCCTGCTGTGTCTCCCATGTCACCAGCTGCTGGGACCCACCCAGCTACTCCCTGCCGGGTTCCTGTCCCCTCCCCTCGGGGCTATGATGCTTTCCCCTATTCTTCCAAAGACCAGAGTCTCTCAGCTGCTGGGTCTCCCCTGGGAGATTTTTCCCACAGTAAGCTTCATCTCCAGCACAACAAGCCCCCGAGTTCAGTGCCATGACCCTGTCCTGTCCTCCCAGCATGCCCCTTGGTAACATCTGTCCATTCATTATGTCTGCACTGTCTGTCTCTCTGCCATATCTGCTTTGCCTGCCTGGTGCACTGCTGTGGACCAATGGCTTGTGTAGCCAAGATCCAAGGGTGCATGGAAGATGGTGGGGCCAGGAAGGAGGAGAGGAGGTGGCAACAGATGTCCCCAACCAGGGGGTGCCTGGGCCTTGTGTGAAACCCCAGTGATATTCCTCCCTCCCTGGCCCTCTGTAATCTCCCAGCTCTCATGGGCAACTCAGAGTGCAGACCCACAGCAGCCCCTGCACTGAACAAAGGAAAAATGAAACCTTGGCCCTCAGTGTCACAGGACCCGGCGTACCCCAGCCCCACCTCCTTGTGAGCTCTGACTGAGCCCCAGAGCTCCTGACCACAGAAGCAAGGCAGTGGCTACTTAGCTGTTTCCTGGAGCTCACAGCCATGGGTCCTGGGGGTGGGGCAGGTGTGTGGCCCGATGATGCTATCAGAAGGGTTCCCATGTCCTTAGGAAAGAGAACCCAGGGAGATAGCTCAGTGGCATAAATGCCTGCCTTGCAAGAGCAAGGCCCTGAGTTTGATCCCCAGTACCAAAAAGAAAGAAAGAGATCCCAGAGAGCTGCCTTCCACCCTGTCCCTCTTCACACCACGTGAGGACATGAGAAGTCACCTTCCAAGAACCAGGAAGGGACCCTGCCAGACCCAGAACCTGCCAGCACAATGGTCTCAGACTTCCCGGCCTCCGGATGGTGAGAGTCACATTTCTGGTTATAAGGTTTTGTGACCTAGCTGATCAGACGGAGACAAGCACTCTCTCTATTCCAGCAGCGAACACACTGCATCTCAGTGTGACTAATAAATGGCGGGCTTTCTACTCCCCAGCTTATAGTTGAGAAAATGGACACAAGAAGAATCTAAGCAAGCTTCCCCAGTTCACCCAGGGAATCCAGCCCAGACCCAGGGAACCTGGTCCTGCAGCCTGCAGGCTGCACACCGCTTGTGGCCAGCAAGGGGTCCACAGTCAGGCACAAAGCCTGTGCCGTGGCCCATTCTGGCAACAGCTTCCACGCTTGGACCCTCAGCCTTTCTTAAATACTTTTTAAATTTGAAGCCAGGGTCTCACTAGGTCACGAAGTTGCCTGAACTAAACTTAGACTCATGAGTGCTAGGATTACAGGTGTGCACCAAGGTGCCAGCTTTCTGGGCACTTTCCATGCTTTGTGGTCTTAACCTTCACTGTCACCGTTGGGTCATAGGATCACGCCACTTACAGTTGCTGAAACTCCTAAAGGACACAAGGCAGTGGAACTGAGAGCCACCCTTGGAACCCAGGGCTGTGGCTCCAGGAGCCCAGACTGGCTTTGTGCTGCTTCCTGTGCTTTCATGCTGGGGAAAGAAGGAGGAGGAGGGGAAGAGAGGAGGGGAAGAAGGGAGGGAAAGGGAGAGGGAGGGGAGGGGGAGGAGGGGAAGAAGGAAGGGAGGAGGGAAGGGGAGAGGAGGGAAGAGGGAGAGGAGGGGAGGGGGAGGAAGAAGAAAAACTGGAAGAGGAGGAGGAAAGAAAGCCAAGTGTCATGGTGCACAGATGTCATTCCAGCACCTGGGAGGCTGAGGCAGGGGGACCTTTGAGTTCAAGGCTGGGGTACACAACTAGTACAAAGCCAGCCTGAACTGCATAGCAAGAACTACCCCATCTCACAAAAGGCTGTAGGGACTTGGACACACACACACACACACACACACACACACACACACGGGAAAGGCCAAGGGCATACCGGAGCTCTTTGCCAGTGCCCAGGAGACAAGGAAAGCTCAGAGCAGGTTCAGGCACTGCCCAGCAGGGCTGCCCGTGGCTTGTCACCATCGAAGCTGCTGCATTTGCTGCAGCCCTGGGCCAGCTCACAGCTCAGGGGACATTGTGCATCTCCATTTCACATATGAGCAAAGAAAAGCCAAGAGGAAAGGTCACCAAGACCTCCCGGCTGGACACCGGAGCAGGCTCTTATAGCTCAGCCCAAGCTGGCCTGGTCCTCAGGTCCCTGCAGCAGTGGGAGCTGGGTCATCTTATCTGTGCCTTCCTGGACATCACAAAGAGCCTCTGAGCCCAGCCCAGAGACTCCTTCCAGCTGAGGCACTGGGCAGGGAGAAGGGGCCGGCAGCCTCGGGCCTTGGTCATTAGCTCATCATTGCTGCAGGCAGCAACCACACTTTCCCATGCCGGTGCCAGCACCGGCCTTGTGCTGCCCCTGCTCTTGTGCTGCACCCCACGGGGGAGGCCCAGCCCTCAGCTTCCTGAGAGCCAAGTCCCAGGCAGGGGCAGAGGGGTGCTAGCTTCACCAGGCGGAAAGAGTAGGCAGCTTGTGGGCATAGAGCAGGCTGGGACTGGGAGCCAGGCCAACTGCATGCTCTTCCCTGCCCTGCCACAACATACTGTGCCCAGCTATGAGCTTGCAGCCTTATGCCAGGTGGTGTCTGTGGGTTCTGCCACCCTTGCCATGTCACCAGGTACAGTGTAGGCTGCTGAGCAGAGGCTGGAGTGTTAGAGGCCCCCTAGGGACAGTCCCACAGCCAGAGAGGACTTGCCCTGGGGTGGCCTGAGCCCGTCTCTCATTGACTGGGCTGTGGGCAAGATAGGAGTAGCAAGTGTCCTACTACAGGGCCCCGCTGCCTGGGTTCCAGGCTGGACTGCACTATTCCATAGCAGCATAGATCCTTGAATATGCTGCTTAACCTCATCCATAAACAAGAAAAAGAAAAGTGACTCAAGGGGGAACATCATGTGTCTGAAATCCATGGAAGGCACTGGGGACAGACGTGGTCAGGTGTCCAGAGGGTCCTGAACCAATGCAGCTCTTCCCTCCTGTGGGTCTGTCACTTGCCAGCTTTCTGGCTCTCGCTGCTCATATGTGACTCTAGGGCACACACACAGCTTGCCCATGGAAGAACTGTGCCCTTTAGTCCTAAAACAAGAGCATAATGTGGACCAGGGGCCCAGCTGGCTTGGGTCTTCCACTCTTCCCCAGTTCCCTGTCCACCTCGGCAGCCATGCAGAGCCCTTCACAGGTCGCAGAACTGTCCTGCTCATCGACATGGGGCCCAAGAACAAACGCAGAGCACAGAGAAGCAGGAGAGACCCCAGGAGGACGTGCACAGGTAGACACGCACAGCTCTCACGATCAGATGAGCAGCGGTTGTGCTGAGCTTTGAGCCTGTTCTCAGGAAGCTTCTGGCTCATCTCATTGCCACAGTCACCCACAAAGCTGAGTGTGACGCAGCACCCAGCCCTATAATGATGTCCTCTTGACCCATTGTGTCCCATCCTCCCTGCTCCTGAAAGTGAGACTCTTGTTAGTGGCCTTGCAAGATGAGACAGGAGATCACAGGGAGCAGCTGCAGCGCCTCCAGTGTAGACGCCACACTTCCTGTGCCCCACCCCCTCGCGCCAGGTTTACCTCCCGGCAGCGGGCAGCTGGGGCAGACGCTTATCATCTGCCTAATTGTGGAGAAGGAGAATAGCTGGATTTCAAAATAATTAGGTTGATGGTAATGAGGGCTTGATGGTTTCTCTGCAATGAGGCGGATGGACACAAACACTTTGTTCTTAACCTACGCGGCCGATAATGACCTCAGGTGGGAATAGAGCCACAAGGCCCTTGGACGAGGGGAAAAATATCCTGGGACCCTCAGAGGAAAGA
>NDGM010973989.1:0-14215 GCA_002564305.1 Octomys mimax | reverse complement strand
ACCACTAGGAAGAATGTATGCAATGTGTAATTATTGAAACTGTCCTACCAATTTGATTTGAAAGTGTCTCATTGCTATTTCTTTCTCAATAAAATTATGAAAAAAAAAAAGACCATGAAGTAGGTGGAAATTCCTAAGGCAGTAACTAATGCATAAGAAATGAAACAATATTTTAGCCTTTCAAGGTAAAGTGTGGAAATCAACTGTTTCAAATTGCTTTAAGAACATAAAGATAGGGGGTATCTGAGTATATTTAAAAAATCCATCTTATTATTTAACAAATGGATTGGGCCAGCCGTGGAGACACAGGTCTGGAATCCCAGCTACTCTGGAGACCGAAGCAGGAAGATTGTGAGTTCAAGATCATCATATAGTAGAGACTCTGCCTGAGTTCAAGATCATCATATAGTAGAGACTCTGCCTGAAAATAAAAAAGGCAGTGGCAGAATGCAACTAGCTTCTGTGCATATCACTGCAAAAAGCAAAAACAGAAGCAAAAACAAAAACAAAAACAAAGAACAAGGATTAGCCCACGGCTATGGTACCTTGTCTGTTCACTTCCTTTCTATTTATTTATTTATTTTTATTTTATTTTTGCCAAGTCAACCTGCCCTGAGGGCAGGACTGGTGTCGTATGTTGTGCTGGGGATCTATCTGTGGTCCCTTGAGTCTGCCTAAGCTTGCTTAAGCAGGTGCTTTAGACACCGAGCTGTCTCACCAGCCTGTCAGTTCACTTTCTGAGGATGTGCAGGATGTGGTGAGGTTTGCCCTTGGCGTCAAGTGCTCCACTTATCGGAACTCTGTCAGCCTGGACAGTTGACCTTCTCCGTCCAGTCACAGATGCACAAACATTATCTCTGTGTACTGAGATGGTCTTTTTAATTTCAAGATGACGGTTGGATTCATTCCAGACTTAACACTTTCAAAATTATCTGTGTTAGAACACAGCTCTCAAGAAACACTTACAGGTATATGGCACAATATCAAACATAACATAGACTTATACCCTGCAGCTAAATATTTGCTGGGTATATTTGCTTAAGTCATTATTGCCCATTTTGAAAGCCTAGATACCCTATCTCTCATTTCTCCCTGTAATCGGGAAGTAGTCTTTTCTCTAGCTCACCCCTCAAGCAAGGGTTTGGGATGGTCACTTGCCTGGCATTTGTTTAGGGGGTAAATCATTTGCCTGGGGCTGCCTTCCAGGCCACCTGGGGTAGTGAGCATCTACTCTGGAATAAATCATGGTTGAGATTTGTAAGACTCTACCTATTTGGAGAAAATAGTAACTTCTGTTTTACATTTGTTTATAGTTTGCAAGAGGAGCACTCTTACTCTTCTGCCCAGTACTCTGGTGATGGATTACATGTGAAAACAGCTTAAAGCTTCCTCTGACAACTAAAGATTATATACACACCCTTTCTCTTGTTCAAGACAATCATTTCAGGAGAAGGGCTAAGGCAGGATGCCTTTCAATCAAAGCCTGAGTGGGCCAAAGTGTACTTTGTGGTGAGGTCTATTTGGCTCTAATTTGTTCTCAGTCTCTTTCCTGTGGGAAGCTGTTGGCATGTCTATCTGATAGCTTGATTGCACACCAAAATACCACAGACCAAGCAGCTTAAAAAGCAAAAATGTATTGTCTCCCAGTTCTGGAGGTGGAAGTCTGAGGCCATGATGTTATGAGGTTTACTTTTTCCTGTAGCCTTTCGGTGGTTGGCTCTGTCGATGGCTGTTGTCTCCTGGTCCCATCACAAGGTCTTCCTTCTGTGTGTGTCCTGCCCCAAGTTCCTCTTCTCCTAAGAATCCAAGTCACACTGGATGTGAGTCAACTCTGTGGCCTCATCCTATCTTAATTAGACCATACCTCCAAATATAGCCACATTTTGGGCTCTATCTTAGACATAATTCAACTCATGGTAGCATCCCTGTTTGAACTGCATCTTCATCTTGTTGGGTAAATCCTGGAAATGCCTGAAAAGACAGCTGTAAACTTACCTCTTGAGCCCTTTAAATTCTTTTTTGGAGAATGAGCCAAAGAGAAGCCAGCACCATTCCCCAAACATTTAATCAGTGCAGGCAGTCTGTGCCAATTTTCCCAAAGATCCAGTGAAGTGCCGTGCAACCTGGAATTCAAGTTTTTCTCCAGGATATTTCAGAGATATTTCCAGAAGCATCTAGGAAGAGCTTTCAGTGGTAGTGGTGGGTAGAATTGTTATAAGGGGGGTACCGACAGAACACAGAACCAAGACAATGACCACTCGTGCTCCAGCATTTGCATAAGTCACGTAGGAAGACATAGGAGATCAAAGGTCATGGGAAAAATGCTCCACCTAGACACCACAATGATATTTAATGAACATCTGTGTCCCTACTTCAAAATTTGTTGAAGCCCTGGCAGTGAGGCTGCATTTGGCAGTGAGGTGTTATTATTTGCATGGGCCCCACTTAAGAAAGTTCCCTTGTTTAATTAATTAATCCTTTAATTCATATAACTGTTTGTACATTCATGGTCTTGAAGATGGGACCTTTGAAAAGTAATTAAAAAGAGATGAGGTTAAGAGCCTGAAGGTCTGTGAGGGTATTAGAGGCTTTGTAAGAAGAAGAACTGGATGTCATAGTGGTGCAAACCAGCACTCTGAAGGCCCTCAGTTCAATTCACAATACTGAGGAAAAAAAGGAAGACAGAGAGGTGAAGTAGCACCCTTGATTTGTGCTGATATGTGATGCCCTCCAATGTGTTATCTTCCTGCAAGAAAGCCCTCATACAGGCCATCACCTTGGTTGTGGACTTTTCAGCCTCTCTGGAATGATGAGATAAACAAGACTATTCTGTGTAAATGACCAAGTCTGTGGTATTCAGTTTCAATGACAGAAAGCAGACTAATACATGGAGCTTCTAAGGGAGTAATTAGGGTGAAATGAGATAACTAGGATGAGACCTTGATCCAATAAGATTAATGGTGAATATCTTTTTAAGATGATATACTAGTGCCCTCTCTTTGTCTCTCTTTGTCTTGCTCTCTCTCTCTCTGTCTCTGTCTTTCTCTCTCTCTCTCTCTCTCCCTCTCTCTCTCCACATATGTACATTACAAAAGGCCTTGTGAAGACACAGTGAGAAAATGGCCATCTGTACACCAGGAAGAGAGCCCATCCATAACAGGAACTGAGTTGGCTGACATTTTGATCCTGGACTTTCAGCCCTCAGAACAGTGAGAAAATAAATGTCTACTGTTGAAGCTTCCAGTCTATGATATTTTCATGGCAATCTGAGCAGATTTAGCCATATAGCTGCCCAATGAGATTCACCCAAGGGCTCTAGACCCCAGACTTTGATGGGGCAGGCCTCTCATGGCATTTGGTAATAACCTTGGCTTTGCTTGGTCAACAGGTTGTCCTGTGGTCTCTATAAAGAGCTAACCCTTGACCCACCTCAGTATCAGCTTCTAGTAGAAAGTTTAGGACCTGGATTATTGCTTAGTCCATTTCCAACCTTAACACAAAGTAGCTTCAACCTGAGCTGCCTTGTAGGAACTCTCAGAAATTCCAGGTAGCTCTATTCTTCTGTTACCATACCTTTTCAGTGCTACTTTCAGAAGATAAGAAGAGCCAAAATGTGTCATTAGGGATTTCTCATGGTGTTAAGCTGTCTTCATGCTCTGAGCAACATTTGTGTGGAGACTAAGGCACCAGGAACGCCAAAGGCCTGAAACTACATAGTTGTTAGTGTCTGAGGCTATGGCTGAGGGGAGGTGTTGCCTGTTGGGAAACCTGGAAAGCTGATGTCATATTGAGTTTTGGTCACACACTGTGGAGCTTGTGTTTGGCTTCCACTGCTGGTCTCAGAGGGGCTGTGAATCTGATAACCTTCTCATACACTTGCCCCACTCACCTCTGGCTCACTGCAATACTGGGCTATTCTTAAAGTCATAAAATTCATTGGATCCACTTTAACACTGTGGTTCAAAGAAATAAAATGATTTATGAACAACTCCTTGAACACTCATTCACAAAATAAAAAGGAAGAGAAAAGGGAAAAGACATTTTCCTATACTTTTGCATATATTAGCATAGTTTGGGTTGTGGATGCATAGATCTGAATGAATTGACAAATAACATGTACCATCTCAACAGAGTCTGGAAGAAGGACCAGTGGATCAGTGATGCTCACAAGAATGAAGTTTCACATCTTAGTCCTCTGTCAGCCTTGAGTGATGGGTCTCTTGATCCCCATTGGTGTCCAGATGGCTGCTCCAGCTTGAGCCTTGTGTCCCTAAATGACAGTATCAAGAAGTGGGAAGGTGAGGGTGGGGAATGAGTCTCCTATGATTTCTCAGTGCTCCTGTAAGAAGCCCCATGCTTGTAAAACTGTTCCCCTCTAGGATTATTCAATCTCCAGCCTTTTATCCACAAAATCCAAAAGGGTGGTAAAGTTCTCTTCTTTATTACAAAGGACTAAGTGGTGACAGTCCAGAGTAAGAACCCAGGGGAAGGTCTAGGAATACTGGAACGTCATCTTCCTGAGTGCAAGTTCCTGCTGCTTACAAGTAAGGATGTATTCTGAAGGTGCATATGAAGCACCTTCATTGTGCACACACCACAGCACATATGCTGTGTTTGGATCTGGAAGGTCTCCAAAGACCACGTGCTGAGCGCATGCACCAGCTGATACACTTCTGGAAAGTAAGTGTGCCATGAGGAGGGGTTAATTCAATGCTGAGTTCATACTTCAGTGCACTTAAGAGGTGGGTCTTACGTTGAAGAGGGAGGGTACTAGACACATGGAATTGAAGGGTATGTTTTGCCCCTGGTCTCTACCTTGCTTGCTCTTTCCCTCCTCTTCCTGCTTGTTAGCCAGTGTGAGGTGAGGAGCTTTCCTCCTCCATGCCCTTCTGCAGTGACATTTCTGCCTTGCCAAAGGCCCAAAGCAGTGGAGATGCCCACCCATGAGCTGAAAACTCCAAATTTGGAGCCAACATACACATTCTCCTTGGGTTAGTCAGCTTTTTCACCGATGGACAGAAGAGTGAACACCTATGAATGTAAGCATGAAGAGGTTCATTTGACTCATGGTTTCAGTCCACAGTTAGCTATCTCCAAAGCAGAAACATCATGGCAGAGATGTGTACTAACGCAAAGGTGCTCATCTCATGGTGGAGGGAACACAAGGACTGGGAGGAAGGGGCCAGCAACCAGACAGAGACCCTGGGTCATCCCTATGACCCTCCAGACCTACACAGAAGTGTGGTTTGCTAATTCCCTAGGTGACTTCTCCACCAATCACTAAAATTAAATTGTCTTAAACATTTTGCCCCAGTGGTGACCAACAGCATATACTTATGTAAACTATGGTAGCTATTCTATTCCTAGGTGGTATAGATTTATAAGACCATTGTCCTATATGTAATTGCTATGTGCGTTACATACCACATCATTATACAGAACATGGTTATGTTTTTATTTAAAAGAAGAAACAAGTCAGGAACACCTTCAACTCTTAAAAGCTGAGACCCATCTGGGTTATGTGGGTTTCAAAGTGAGATTTTATTTATGTACCAAGTGACTGGTAGACAGGGGAATCATGGAAGCTGCCTCTTTCCCATTTGTAAGGAGTGAAAAATCATTTCTTTTTGTTCCATGCCTACAGAGGATTCTGCTCGTGTAGGAGAAATTCACAGTGGCCCTTATCATGCTGCCACTTGCCTAAACAGCAGGGCAAGGGGAGCTGGCACATTTGTACTATAAAACATTTGTTTAATAAGAAATGTGTGTCAGACATGGAAGAACTATGCCATGGATTGAATAGCCCCTCTGAAATTCATGTCACAACTTTATCCTCAAATTCATGTATCTGTTGGTGATATTTGGAGGTAGATTCTTTGGGGAATAACTAAGATTAGATGAGGTCATGAAGGAGGACTCCCATGATGGGACCAGTGGCTTTATAAGAAGATGAAGAGATGCTCAAGCATGCATGCTTGGTCTTTCTTGCTCTGTGATGCCCTCTGCCATCTTATGATGTAGGGAGAAGGTCCTCACCATTTTCCAAGCAGATGTTGGCACTAGGCTACTAGGCCTTCTAAATTCCAGACCTTCAAGCTAAGCAAATCTCTACTTTTTATAAATTATGCCATTCCAGATATTTTGTGATGGCTACAGAAAATGCACATCTAGGGTACAGTGAATAAAGACATGAGGTGTGATTGAAATATATGGCATTTAAATCTAAAAAGATCTTATTACAATAAACAATGCTTTGGCCTTAATCGCCTTCAAAATTCTCCTCTTGCTTGGAATGCACTCATCCCATGGCTCTTGCTGTTTTCTGAAACAGTTGTGGAAGTCCTCTTTCCTGACAGTCTTTATGCAGCAAAATCAAAAGCATGGCAAATGATGGCAAGGGTCATCAAACATAAAAGCAGACTCATAGAAGCATTACAGTATGTCCCTGTTCACTTGTTCATTGAATCTGGCATCATGAGTCCTCTGGCTCTTCTACTAATTCAGAATAACCATAAAACATAAATATTTTGAATTGATTGAGGAATTGAGGCAGCCACAGCAGCACAACTAAAGGTAATCATAAAAGTGGACTCCAAAGCTGCTCCAAAAAGTGGCAAGAATGATGGATAAGGGTGTTCAAGGAGCGCAATAGTCTTTTGATAGAGATTAATGGCAATGCTTTTTTATGGTACAAATTTTTAAAGTTTAAACATGCACTCTATTTTTCTCTTACACTGCATACCTATTAAAAAACCCAACAGTAAGACAAAGTCTCTAACCTAGATTTTTCTCTTATCACGGAGGAAAATCTTTCCTACAAGCCTCTTCTAGAAACTTTCTATTATATCTCGGTGGCTGGAGCCATTGGATTATGAAAACGTTCCTAGGGAAGAAGGCCAGGGCCTGGGAATTCCAGTCTCCATATCGGAAGCAGGATTGGCCAGAGAGGGTCTAGGACACAGGTGTGCCATGTGCTGACTGTCAACATCACTGGCCACATCATCAATTTTTCAAAATTTACTATGTTTTGCCTGTGGCTCTACAATACTAAATTTAATCACCAATTCATTTCAGGGTAATCTGTATTGTAGTGAAAAAAACATGAAGAAAAGTTACTGTGACAGAAGAGCACAATATTGGCAGAAATAGTGGAGACTCACTTGTTTTTCCAACAACCCCTTGGGCTGGGTGCCATTGTTCTCGGCTCTGTGCTTGCAGGGTCAGACTGGGATGCGCTTTTTCTGGTCATAACTGAGCTCTGCTTGTGTCTGTCATGCATCAACCCCAGACTGACAGTGTCACTGCAGAGTCAGGGAGACTCCCTTATTTATCAAGCCGAAATAAGTCACTCATTACAGCAAGGGCACAGGAGGGTGCTCTAAGTTAAGGATTGCTTAGGCTTTCCCGTGCTTCAGTTGCAACCAGAAGTGCATGGCCACTCCTGGATTTTCACAGCTTTTGGCAAATGATCATGTTCTCATGGGAAAAGCTGTGTGCACATCTGCCTTAGAGCACTGAGACAGACGCTGGTATCTCAGGAAAAGCACTCACATGTTCACTCTTAAACATTCACTGCTGTATGTGCAACCTCACACACGCACATTCTTTCTTAGGTACATGCATTCACATGCTCACATGTATGCAGGTTCTCAAATGCACTCTCACACATGCTCACTACACACGCACACACACACACACACACACACACGCACACTTTGTCAACAAGTTCCTAATGAGAAGCGGGCTGCAGTAGACTGACAATGCTAGGTTCCTCTGGCTTGTTTTCCTGCCATCATTCAGATCTGATACAAGATCATCATTTTGATAGATGAGAGGAAAACAAGACCATCATGTCTCTCTCGTTTAAAATAGAATTCTGTTTTCCAGCTTCACATAAAGTGCATTCTTTGATGCCTGTATTTGTCTACACTGTCTCCTGAATAAAGCTTGACAGGTCATTAGGCACGGGAACTTCAGCGCCAGACATCACCTTCCCCTCTTTCTTCCCTTAGGTTGAGCTCTCGTAGATCTCTCCTATGTCCATACTCAGATTCCTCTGGAATACTCACAACTTCTGTACTTTTTATTTTTTATGTATTCAGTACAGGGTCTACAGGGTCTCACTACACAGAACAGACTCCTAGTGATTCTCCTATTTTCAGCCTCCCAAGTGCTGGGATTACAAGGAAGTGCCACCACGTCCAGTCTCTGTGCCCCGGCGGCTGGGCTGGCAGGGTACACTGAGGATTGAATCCTAGTCTTTGCATCTGCCTAAGCAGGTGCTTTAACCCACTGAGCTATCTGGCTGGTCCTATAACTTCTGTACTTTTAACTTGTGTCCAATTGATGTAATCCTTCCCGTTTTTATTTTTATTTTTTAGAATGTGTGTGCAGTACACCATGATTACAATCCTTGTGGAGAATTGATGCAAGTGCATCAGTTGTTCTCCCTCTTCTTCCCTCTGTCTCTTAGACCCCTTCTTTTTTGAAATAAATCTGTCTTCATTTTTCCTATTATCTGTCTTTTATTTTGTCCTTCCTTCGTACTGTTTCTCCTATGAAAGAAACCATTTAATCTATAAGCCTGTGTCTGATTTATTTCACTTAATATTATGGTTGCAAATTATATCTATTTTCTACAAATGACTCAAATTTATCCTTCTTTAAAGTAAAGCAGCACCCATGGGATATAAACATCACATGTTCTTTATCCATTCATCTGTTGATGGACATCTAGATCATGTCCAACCTTTAGCCACCATGAACTGTGCTGCTAAAACATGGGTATACGCGCATCCGTCTAATAAGATACCTTTAACTTTTTGAGAAGATACCTAGAGGTGGAATAGCTGCATTGAATGGGATTTTAATTTTAGTTTTTTGAGGAATCTCTGCATTGATTTCCATAAAGGATGTACTAGTTTACACTGGCACCAACTATATTGAAGGGTCCTTCTCCTTTGTAATCTCACCAGCATTCATTGTTTAGGCTTATCTTTTTTTTTTTTTTTTTTTTTTTTTTTTGTACTGGGGATAAAACTCAGGATCTTGTACTTGCCTATAAGGCACCTAAACCACTGAGCTATGTCCCAGCCCACCAGCATTCATTGTTATTTGATTCTTTGTTGATGGCCAGTCTTCTGGAGTAAGATGGAGTTCTTACTTACTGTAGTGGTCAATATATTGTGTCAACTTGGCTAGCTGGTCTCCAGGATTTTACACTCTGGAGATCCCACCCTGCAGGGCAAGGAGGGCCAGCCCTAGGGTGTGGAAAGGCCCACCCAAGGGCAGGGAGGCCCTCCCCATGGTGACTCATCACAAAGAGGGTATATTAAGGGGTTGAGGAAGGATTTGGTGCTTTACTTCCGTGGAGAAACTTTAGTCTTTGCAGTCAGCTTGGACTTCATCTCCAGGTTTTCATCGCAGATTCTTCAGCCTTCCATCGCAGACCCATCCACTGACTGATAGAGACTTGCAGGGAATGCTGCAGTGAGCATCAGATCTTGGGACCAAATCCTTCAGTCTCATGTGTGCTCTCTGCACGCTTCCTCATCCAACTCTGCAGCTGATCGTTGTAAGCCAATCCTGTAATTTTTTAGACATTTGTACATCTTGCGTTATATCTGTTTTTTGTGTGTTATAGTAAAACCGTGACTAATATAGAATATGTTAGCAGGAGTGGTTCTAGAGTAGAAATGGTGCCACTCACCATTACCTCTAGTGATTTACTATCAAAGATTTTGCCTCCTGTCCCCACAACCTTATGTTCTTCCAGACTAGAAGTCCTAGTCCAAGAAGGGGAAGGCTTATACCAGAAAGCACAGCAATGACACCATTAAACTGGAAGATAAGATTTCTCCCCCATCACTTTGGTCTCCTCATGCCTCTGAGGAAAAAAGTTAAAAAGAAAATCACAGTATTGTCAGGGGCGATTGACCCAGACTATAAAAAAAAGTTAGGTTACTACTCCACAATAGAGAGAGAGAAAAAATATATATATAGAGAGAGCGTAGGAGATCCCTTGGGGTGCCTCTTGGTATTACTATGCTCTGTTATTAAAGTAAATAAAGAAGTTACAACAACCTAATACAGGCACAATGACAAATGGTCTAGAGCTTTCAAAAATAAAGATGTGTGTCACTCCATCAGGGAAAAAACCAAGACCTGTTGAGGTACTCGCTAAAGGCCAAAAATATACAGAATGGGTAGTAAAAAAGATAGTTCTGAATACCAGCTACAACCCAGTGAGCAGCTACAAAAAAGAGGATTACAATTATACTATTTCACTCATAGATAGTTCTGTTATAATATTATATGGATATATTTAGTATCATATATTTAGTATAATATTATATGGATATATTTAGTATCATTATATGGACATATTTAGTATCAGATATATTTAGTAAGTTTTATTATACCTGCATTAATGTTACAGCATAAGCATCAAGCAAAACAAAACAAAACAAAAAAACTGCAACAACAAAATGAAAACAAAAAAATACTCCCCAAAACTTACCCTCTATTTTGGTAAGGGTATTAGTGCATTTCTGTTTGTACGCAGGATAGTTACAACAATGTTAGGCACAATTATATGTACATATCTGTATTTAGAGACTGGTTTTAAAAGAAATGTCTAGTTGCCAAGTAGACAAGGGGTGGGTTAGGGTGCTCAATACATTGTGTCAACTTGGCTAGATTGCCTAGGTGGTTCCACACCCCAGGTGGTGGGGACCCTGCCCTGTGGGGTGGGGAGGGTCCACCCCAGAGTGGCTCAGCACAAAAAGGGTGTAGAAAGGGGTTGAAGAAGGATTCCATATTCCACTTCCTCAGTCAGCTTGGACTTTGTCTCCTAGCTCCAGTGCAAACTCTTTGGCCTCTGGCTTGGATGCTTCAGCTTTCTGTCACAGATTGGTCAGCCTTCCATCGTAGACCCATTGGCTGACTGACAGAGACTTACACAAAACACTACAGTGAGCTTCAGACCTTGGACTGAATGCTTCAGTCTTGAGTGTGCAGACACCTTCTGCATTGCTTCCTCATCTGACTCTGTGGCTGACGGTCGGAAGCCAATCTTGTAATTTCTTATACATTTGTACATCATGTGCTATATCTGTTCCTTGTATTATACCTGTTCCTCTAGTAGAACACTGACTGATACACTTACCAACTGTCTGCAGGCTCAGTGGGCCAGAGACCTCTCCAGGTTGCTGAAAGAGGGAGTGATGGATGTCCATCCCTGGCCAAGGGTGCCAGGAGTGGGTGCCTCACCCTCATTTTCTCTCATTGTGACTGTGGACTCCTTGCCTTCTGGAAGGGGACTGAAGAGCTTATTCTTGGGGCTCCCAGTGTAAGGACAGTGCTCTTCATTTGAATAGTGTAATACACTGATACTTAGTTATTGAACTCGATTTGTTCCAAATTCATGTTTGAACACTGGAAAGTTAGAGAACTGAGCATATTTTTCCCATAAGAAATAATGAAAAAAGGCTACTCAGATAGCTCAGTGGACTAAAGTGCCTGCTTAGGCAGAGAGCAGTGGCTGGGGTTTGATTCCCAGCGTGCAGTGCAGGCCCTGCCCCAGGGGCATGCTGAGACAGCAACTGAGACTGGGAATGGTGGTGCGTGCTTGTAATCCCAGCTCCTGGAGGCTGAAAACACTACAAGTCCAATTTATGTAGTGAGACCCTGTAGACCTTGTGCTAAATACATAAAAAATAAATAATAATGAAAAATCAAATAATTGTTTCTGGGGCCCCCAAATCACACTTACAATTTCATTTCTCCAGTGCTTTAACAAGTTTTGCAATGATTTCTTGTTTTAAGCATATCATGGTTCTCAGTTTCTTCTTAGTTTCACTGCTGGCATCATTAACTTTCTTTGGAGACATGTCATGATATCTTAAGAAAATAAAGTACTGACATAGCACAACGACAGCTGTTCGAACGCATTAAGGCAAGCACACTATATGCCATACCTTTATGCCCATGACAAGATGTGACATGTGATTAACTCTTAGCCATACAGGTTACTTCAAGTCAGATTTTTGATTTGAGTATTGAATATAGTTATGCAAAGTAAGCAGATCTTTTTTGTGGGGGAAGTTTTCTGTTCAAATAGTGGAAATTTCAAGCTTGGAGCCTTCGAACAACTGAGATATCACTATACATGAAAATATTATATATTGAGCCTAACTGCTAACCCTCATATATTTTAATCCTCATATATTTAAGTAATATGACCTATTCCTATGATATAATAATATATAACATCATTATAGGAATATATATGTAATATTATTAATAATGTGTGTATGATTTGGTCCTATGATTAGTCCTATGCTTTAAATGCATATTCAATCAGAGAACACAATTTTCCTTAAAACTGAAAATATTTCTGGTACAGGAGTTGGGCAAATATGGTTTCTTTGATTTATTTTTGGATCTCCTCCATTATGGCTAGAATTGTACTTCCCATATTTGGCTGTCTATGAGAGCTGTGAACTATAAGAACTCGAGAGTTAGCTTCTTTCAGTTGCAATCATGATTCATCAGTAAAAATGTCTCATTTTAATGTTTTCTGCATTGATTACCATCACATAAAGAAACACTTCACCGTGTGACCCTCTATGATTTCATCTTCTTTGTGCTGCCCTGCTTGGGTGACAAAGGGACTACTTTCAATTTTTAAAAAATCATTGGACGCAGAATTTCTCTCTAAATTGTTTCAGGAAAAATTAGGAAGGAAAGAAACTCTTTAGTTCTCCCCAAATTTTATCATCATACTTATCTAAGGTCTATATATACTAAGTTTTCAAACCACAGCCAGTCAGAGATGGTTTCTATGGCTGAGTGAAGTATCCATATTGTTGGCTTAAGTAAGAAAGGCAGCACTTACTGGGTGTCCGTTAATTACTCTCCAAGCCTGGTCTTATTCTTCTCCATCAAATCCTTTTGCTTTGCAACCAGTTCATGTGCCACTGGCGATTCTTGCTCTGCCTCCACCTGGAGTGAAATCTCTATTTCCGGATCAGCCATGGTTTTTTCCTGCTGCAGCCACTTAGCAGAGTTATTGCTGCAGAGTTGGAAGGCCGGCAAATCCTAAAACACTGTCTTGGGCTTTACAGAAAATCTTTACCAACTTCTGGTTTAGATAAAATTCATGATGAGGTTTTGAATGGAAATCGATCTTTATTAGAGTCACTCTATTTTCCAGTTTTTGCGAGATGACAGAGGGCCTCCCTTCCCTTCTTTCACATCTGTAAATCTCAAACAAACAAATAATGTTCTTGCTATGGACTCTGTTGTTCCCAATTCATTCAACTTTATTTCCAGTTAGATGAAAAGACAAAAGTCTATTGTCATTGTGATGCATACCAAGGGGAATCCAAAAAACATACTATAAAAATGCCTGCATATAGGGAGGAAGGTTTTAGGTCTAAATCCTGTGTCCACCGTGGACCAGAACACAGAGAAGGAGTTTTGAGGCACATGACAGCAAAATGGGTTTGAACATCATCCCTCGCTGACTTCTCTGGAGATGTGACGGTTTTGCCAAGTGGATCAGCATCCTCTTCTCTTTCTCTGTACAAATTGAGCCTGATAAGAAAGGCCCAGTTCCGCATCTACCTGCTTTTACATCTCTGCTTTCTTGTTCTGTAAAATAAGAGCATTAATCGTCTTTGATACTGCTTTAAAAATGGTTCTGGTGACAAACTCTAAGACAAAATGATTTTTTTTTTTGCCCTTAAAGCGTTTCCAAATGATCTCAACTTATGATCACACATTTTAGATTGTGCTGCATATGAGCGCAACGTGTGATTTAAAAGAGGCCTGGGAGACCAGACGCTCCAGAGCTCTTAACCACTCTGACAGAAGGGACAGACTTTTGGCTTAGCAGGCCAGAGCTTGTTCAAGCTGGAGAGAAGTCACTTGCTTCCATCCTCTGCTGCCTGAAGAAAGCTTGCAAGGATGGTGTGGAGCGGTGGATTCAAGCACAAATTATCCTAAAGGACTGAGTCCACCTGGAAAAGGCTGGATGGCTGGAGTATTTGAATCTTGGACACAGTCTCCTAGATGAGCTTACTGCCCTTTGCCTTGCAAAGTTTGGCATAGGTTTTCTAGTCAGGAAGGTGTGGGGTGGGAGTCTATTCAGCCTGGTGGCTGTGAACCAACCTTTGAAAATGAACTTGGCTCTTGGGGTGCATTGACCTTT
>NDGM010973983.1:0-19549 GCA_002564305.1 Octomys mimax | reverse complement strand
CCTCTCAGGGGCCCTCTGCCTGTGCCTTCTGATGCCCCAGCACATGCATCACATACTGAATGTCTGCACCCCCCAACACCCATGGTGAACTCAGGGGACTGCCGGGGAGTCTACTGGGCCACAAGAGGAGGCCTGAGCATGGGACCCAGTCTGGGTAACCTGACTTAGTGAGACCCTGCCTCAAAATAAAAAATGTAAAACTGGGCTGGAAATATAGCTCAGCCCCTGGTTCAATCCCCAGTACAGAAAGGAAGAAAGGCGAGGGTGGAGGGAGCAGGGGAGGGACAGGGGAAGGGAGGCAGGGAGAGGAGAAGAGAGAGGAAGAAAGAAAAGGGGGAAAGGGAGCCAACAGAAGCAGGTGACACCTAGTGGTTGACCAGCCCAAGAGGTCCCTGCTGCCTGTGTCCCCCGGGCCAGCAGTCCCTCTGCTCATGACCCCAGAGCCCAAGCGGCAGGGTGGGTCCGGCCCCGCTGTCCACTCCAAGGCCCTGTGTCCCTGTGCAGGAGACTCCACTGGCCCAGGAGCAGCCACTCCTCTGGGCTCTGTGCTCACAAGCCCTCACCTAGGCAGTACCCCCCAGCCTCCACCTGGGGTCTATCCCACCCGCCTGAGATTTACGCTGTGTCCACATGGAAGCGGTGAGGAGCAGGGCAGGTGGGGAGCAGGGCCGCATCCCTTGCAGGCAGACATCAGGGCTGGTGGGGCCCTTTCTGCGCTTCTCCTTCTGCAGGTTGTGGGCACCTCTGGCCCAGCCCCAGGGCAGCCACGTCAGGGGACCATGTGGTCCTGAGCGTACCCTACACCATGGTGGCCTTGTGGGGAGCCAGATTCCTCTATCCCTTGCGTGGTGACCCTGTGGCTCCAGCCACACACAGCAGCTCCAGGGCCACACACAAGATGCTGCTGGCCGCTCTGCCTTTGTCTCGGCAATAGGAGCACAGGGTCGGTGGTGACCGCGGGGGAGGAGGACGTTTCCTGGCAGCTACAAGTGACCAGAGGAGTTTAAAGTCCTGCAGTGAAATCAAAGGGCCTGGGAGAGAAACCATCGCAAATGGGCAGCGGGTCATTAATCACCAGGAGTGGTCTGCAGGGCGGGCAGCGTGGGGCCGAATACACTATACAAATGTGAGGACCGCAATTACCCCTTTGTGCCCGAAGTTAAATGTTGAGCTGCTTGTTGCCATGGACACAGCTCAGCCTGCTCCCTCCACTGGGGTCTGGGGCTGCTCTGTGCAGTGAGTGAGGTCTCTCGGCTGGCTGGGCCCTTCTCCAAAATGAAGCCAAACAAACCCCTACGGAGTCTGCACACTGCTTCACTTACATGAGACCAGGGAGGGGAGGCCACGTGCCAGGACACATCAAACACAGCAATGATGGGACCAGGGGGGTGGGACTCCTTTAGCCCAAGGTGGCACCAGCCTAGAACATCAGAGAGAGAGACAGAGACAGAGACAGACAGAGACAGACACAGACAGGACAGAGACAGAGACAGAGACAGAGGTGGGGCTCGCGGGGGCCCGGGTGAGCGCAAGCACAGAGGAAACAGCACGAAGCTTCTGGGAGGGGCGGGTAGTTCCCGGGCTTCACTACTCCCCAGCTTCCAAGTATCCGCGGGGCCCCTGGGGGCTGTGGATGGCAGATGACACTGGGGACTTCAGACGGCATGGTGTGAGCTGGGAATACTCTCCCAGCTGCCCGTGGCTGTGGACTCCTGCTGTGGTCTGCACAGCATTCCCCTCTGACACAGTCACCCAACAGCCACTTCTGCTGCCCCAGCGCTCCTGTGACTACTCTGCAGGGACAGGATGTCCCCTAACAGGGAGGAACACGGGTACCCTGGACACATGACCTAACACAGCCGTCATCGTGTCATCTCTGGGACACCACACCCCAGAGACACAGAAGTAGACACTCTGCTCCTAGTCCTGAGCGTCGTCACATGGCCTGATGCTGCTGGCCACGTGGGCAATGGTGGCACAGCCACTCCCACACCCACGCTGACCACGCACAGACATGAGGTCCCACCTGTGAGGAAACCAGCGCCACGTGGACAGCAAGACTGGAACGCAGGTTGCAGCGACATGGTGCCCTGTCGGCTCCAGGCCTTGGAGTGGAGGGCTCGGGTTCTCTGTCACTTGTTGGGAAATCATTTTCATTCTGTCTTACAGAACCGTGATCCCAGGATAGATGCGGGACTGAACACAAAGCGCCAGCCTGGGTCCCCAGCTGGGCGTCAGCACGAGCGACACCTGCAGACCCCGACTCGCCTCACTGAGGGCTGATTTTGTGATCTGAGAACTTTTTTGGGAAGTGGAATGTGTTAGTCAGCTCTGTCACGGTGACAAAATACTTGAAAAATCAACTCGGAGGAGGAAAGATTGACTTGGGTGCTGGCTTTGAAGGTCCAGGTGCCGTTTCTGGCCCTGGCATCTGAGCCGCTCTACCCTGGTGCCCAAGGGTGCAGACGGGGTCCCAGCACCTCCAGGCCCCGCCTCCTAATGGCCCCACTGTAGGCTGAGGACCAGGCCTCACTTTATGGTCCCGGGGCCACTGAATGCAGACTGTGACAGGAGACAGCTCTTTGGACAACCTTGTGGGCACCTCTCCACATGGCTGGGCAGTCCCCTTGGGTGCCATCCCCAGGCCCCGCCAGTGAGCTGTCCCAGGACCTGCTGCCATGTGGGAGAAATCCCCAATCTGCAAGTCCTTTCCGGCCACTTGGGGCTGTCCTGGAGCAAACAGTGTCCACTCCAGAGCTCACACCAGCCTGCACTGGGGTCCAGGTTACTGTCACAGGAGGGAAGGCAGAGCAACATCAGGGCCCCAGTAGGAGCCATGCCGCCTTGCCACCTCTAAGCTTTCCTCAGCTGGAGGACAGGGTTGAAGCACCCGAAAGCTCTGGGGCTGCTGTTTTTCCCCTGAGATGCATGTCCCCCACAGCAACCGGCCCATAGCAGCAAGATGCAGGTCCCCTGGAAGGTGAGGCCTCCCCGAACATTCCTACCTTGCCTCCTGATTGAGACATGAAGCAGGGAAGGCCTGATTCGTCCTTGTAAAATTCCTTTTTCACTTTGAACTGAAACAAAAGCAAGGAGATATAAGCAAGCCTTGTACCATCTTACGGCTATTTCCTCTCTTATACATGGTCAAAGATTGACCATGTATAAGATGTGTGTAACACATCTAATTCAAGAAGATGTGTTAGCCCTAATCCACTACATGAGGGCCATAGCACGTGCCTCAGCACCCTGAAGCCCTTATCAGCACGGCCTGGGGACAGCGCAGCACATGCACGCAGGTGTCAGAGCAAGCAGCTGCTCTTCCTTTTCCCCACCCGCCATCAGTGTCACCTTCCCAGCTAGTGTCGGGGAAGCGGCTGCTGGATCCTCAGAGTCCCCAGTGGTCCGTGTGGTCTGGGGTCCTGCGCGGCCACTCACTTCCTGTGTGCAGGGACAGAAGAGGACAGGAGGGACTCGCGGCCTAGACAAAGACGCTCGAGTGTGTGGCGTTGATTTTCTAAATGGCAACAGAGAACAAAGTCTCCGCAATAACCGCATAGTTAATTTTGCTTCAAATCCTTTTCCTCTCCTCTTAATAGAGCTCATTATGCAAAGAGAAGTCTCAAAATGCTTTTTGTTTGGCTTTATTACAGCAATGTTTGCCAAGACGCAAGCTCACCGTCGCTTTACTTTCAGCAAAGCACTCTGGAGCTGAACGGCTGCTGAGGCTCCGCCGCGTGGGCTCGGGATGGAAGTCCGGCCCAGGAAAGAGAAGCCCCACCTCGGGGGAGCCGGGCAGGCCCTGCGGGCAGAGGGCTCCGCTCCGGCGCGCGGAGGTATGGCTCGGCACAGGTGCCCGTGCGGGAGCAGCGGGCGGGCACGGAAGCTGCGAGGCGGCCGCTGGCGTCCCACATAAACAAGAATGATTTGTGCACGCAGGGGCGACTGCAAGGCTCGGAGGGGTCACCGTCGTCCCCTGCAGGCCGGGCACAGGGGCAGGTAGGCGTGCGCCGTGGGCGTGCACGTCCGCAAGTGGGCTTCAGGCTATCCACCGCAGGCAGAGGTATATCCACATAGGGGCCTGTTTGCCAAACTCTGAGTAATTTATGTAATTACACACATAATGTATTTTAACCAAATACACAAAGAAGATTTTTTATGATGCCACTTAGGGTCTAGATTGAACTTAAACCACCACTTAGTCTATCTCTCTTAATAGGATACTAAAAGGAAATTTTATGACAACATTATCAGTAGCATTTTGCTGATAATTAGAATAACAATAATAATACCAAGATATTTTTTCAGTAATAATGGTGTTATTAATGAGATTTTTATGAAAGACAGACTTCTTTGGTATAATTATGAAAATTGATCTTTTGCATTTTACTTATTCACTGAAATCAGATAAGTGGCTTAACTACATGTATTATTTCTAATAAATATTCAAAAGAATGCATTTAAACAAGGCTCCTCATTCTATTCTTGCTCATATTCCCTGCATTTAAATAAAAGTGTAATTGCTCTGCTTTTTAAACTGCTAGTTTGGATTAGCTGTCTAACCTGTGCAGTGTAGCTGTTTGCTGTTTGCATTTTTAATAGCTTTATTACCATTTGGTGAAGCCTTAATTTCTGACTCCCTTGAAGAGTCCTGCCTTTAAGTCAGCACTACAATTTAACCAGCAATAATGTGTCAAGACGAGATAAAGACCCACACCGGAGGCAGCGGTGTTTTTGTGTAGCATTCTGTCATTGTTAGAGCAAGATCCGAGTGTGTCAAAATGTAACCTCAGAAAGTTTTCTAAACTTTGCAGCATAATTTTACAGCTCATGTTTTCAATCAGTGGCTCCTCCAGTGTGTTAGCATGCTCACCAGCAAAGCCGTTAAGGTCCACACCTAGTTACCTGCTGAGATGCTGTGCAGACACGTGGGGGTTGGGGCTTACTGCGCACTTAGGGCTGCGGCCGTAGGAACACACGCATGTTCTGCCACCGGAGGCGAAGAACACACATCTCAGCAACAGGAGTGGTTTTCTTTGGTAAGGACCCGAGGCGATGCGTGTGTGTAGGCATGTTGCATTTTAAAAATCATTTCAGACATTCAAGGTGGAGAGAACAGCACGGTGAACTGCCTTGCACGCAGCACTGCTGTGGTGGTTAGCCACTCTTAGGCATCTCTTCTGACTGACACCCTCCCCCACCCCAGCAAATCCCAAATGTTGTATATTTTTGTGCCTAGATATTTTAAAAATAAGTAATCTTTTTAAAAAATCATGATCACGTACACATTAGCACTAATTCCTTAATACCATAAAATGCCTAATCAGTGCTTAAACTTCCCACTCATCTCCTCTAATGCTGTTTATCTGATGTATGTATTTCATAAATATGGATACATTTTCAGTTCGTCTTTTCATTTGCTTGAGCCAAGATAAAAATAAGAACCCTATCATTGCAATTGTGAACACAAGTCTGATGGCTTTTGCGCCACGTTTCTTCTTTCTTCTCAGACTTCATTTGCTGAGAGGAACGGGCACTTATGTACGCAGTGGTGGTGAAGCCGTGGCACGCGTGCCAAGCCTGGCTCTGTGCTGTGCCCGAAAGCTCTCAGAGGCTGCTGTCACTGGTAGGACTCCTCGTCGGGGCCTCTCCCGAGGGTGCTGCCGAGGGCTTACGCTTTGGTTCTCTGCCATCCATCCCAGGGGGCAGGACATGTGCCCTTTGCCTTTGGGTGGTGTTGGCAGGAGCTACTGCACCATGTCAGGACATAGGAAAGTGTCCAGGTCACACTGTGCTTGGACTCTAGTGCCACACCCACCTTCTGCTTGGGAGCCAGACACGCCTGAGAAGAGCGTGGCTGGGGCAGTGTGGCTCACATCGGAGAGCAGGGTGCCTGCCAGTTCCTTCTCTCATCCACACTCATCAGCATACAGAGCCGCTCATGGCATCGTCCAGTGGTACTGGTTAGTATTATTTTCTAATTCCACTTAGAGATGGAGGATTTAAACAAATGTGCTAGGCTCAGTCGGCAGCAGTGACACAGTGTGATGTCAGGATTGTCACCTTGGCCAGTGACGCCTCCTGATGCCAGCTCGTGTCCGGGTGGTGGGGCCAGGCATCCTCGGCTCCTCCAGCCTTTGCTTTGCTTCTTCTTCATGTGGGATGTGACACCTGGGGCTGTGCTGGAGCCCAAGCCCATAGCCTGGAGAAGACACACAGAACGGGGGTTTGGTCGCATCACCGTGTGTGTGTGTGTGTGTGTGTGTGTGTACATACACATGCGTGTGCCCACTGTGCTCTGTACATGAGTGATGAGGACACATGGACATGGTCCTCTTGGTGTACAGGTACCTCCACAACCCCGGCGTCCCACTCCTCCTCCACAGAGCTGACCACTAGCAGGGTCACTGCCGGATGACTGCCCTTGTGGGTCCCCTAGAGATCCGCTTAGCCACCTCGTGGTCAGTGTTGACTGTTTCCATGAACCGTAGGCCATGTGCCGGGCATCTGGTTATGGAGGCCAAAGCCTCTGCCCTGGGTGATCTCAGGTGTCTTTGTTGCTTAGGACCAGCATGCGCAGGAAGGCAGGGCCCTGGCTGCTCCTGGCTGGGCAGCTGCTCCGGTCCTCTGGATCACTGCAAGGGTCTCTAGTGCCTCTGCAGCTGTGGATGCAATCTGTCCCCTTCCTTCCTTTCCACGCCCTCCAAACAAAGGCCTGCCCTCCTCCAGGAGGCCTGCATTGCTGACCAGGCTGCACCCCTGCCCTGTTGCCCCTCCTTCCACAGGCCGTCTCCAGGGAGGCCTGTCCCCATCAGGGCCTGGCCCAGCGAGGCCTGGCCTGCATGCAATACGCCTTCCTCCAGCCTCTCCTGAATGCCTTCCCTCTTGGGCAGCCAGTTGCCCCCACTTTGTGCTCCTGGCTTGCGAAAGAGCCCAGGTTGGGATGTCCACACGTTGTCCAGGGAAGGTTTGTGATTCCGGGAACCCTGGGGCAGAGCTGGGCCCCAGTGGGCTCTTCTGTGGCCTCCTGGGAACAGAGAACCTGACCTTCTCCTGCTTGGCTCAGCAAGGGCACTTTGGCACGGCGCACGGCCCCGAGTCTCTGCACCAAGCACACTGCAACTCCAGGCCCAGCCCTTCGAGCCTGCCTCGAGCTGTGCTGGATGTTGCCAGATGGTAACACACTGCTGGTGTGCCCTGTGCCCCTCACAGCAGGCAGAGGGGTTGCTCTGTCCTCTGCCAGGACTTCTCGGGGAGGGCCGGGCCGGGTCCTGCTGGGGGGCAGTTCTCAGAGACAGGAGGGGACACGCGGCCCTGGGTTCTGTGGGGACAGCAGCAGAGTAGAATGCAGTGGCCAGGTCCATGGAGACAGGCCCAGATGGAAGGGGAGTTTAACAGGGACAGGACACAGGCCACCGGAGCACCAACATGAGGAGTCTGCCAGGGTGTCAGCTTGGGCTGGAGAAAGGGGCCAAGTCCACCGAGCAGAGCAGAGCAGGAAGGGGCTCTTCTGGGCCTGCGGGCCCGCTCCAGTCCACGAGACCCTCCTGTGCCATCTCCTGCACATCCCCTCCTGTCCTCTGCCCTCCTCTCCCTGCTCAGGTCCTGCCTAGTCACAGCCTGTCTGTGTCCTTCCCAAGTCTGTCACCAGCCAGTTACCTTGGAAAGGCCACCAGGCTCAGAGGGACAGGCGGGGACACTTGTCTCTAAGCCTGGTGGGCCATAAGCACAGCTGGCTCCATTGCCTCTTATTTCTGGGGCCCTAGGACAGAAGCCCTGCCCCGCCCAGGTCAGGTCAAGGGCACACACAGGCCAGCTCTTCCTGGTCCCTGTCTGTGAAGGCACTGGCTCCTCCACAGTTAGTCTCCGTGGGGCTCAGAACACCCCAGGGCAGTGGCGGTGGCTGTGGTAGGCACGGTGGGAAGGCAATGCAGATCCATAGGGAGGTCTGCTCTGTGGTGTCCCTGGCCAAGGCGACACAGTGGCGTCCAGACTGGCGGCCTGGGGTTGCTGCTGGAGGGGACGGCCCTTGAGCCTAGGAGGCCCTGTGGTCAGCACTGGCTCCTGGAGCTTGGGGCCGTGGGGTCCAGCTGGTACCCACGGACTGTCTGTCCTGCAGGCACTTAGGGTGTCAGCACACCTACCTCATCTGCTTGGGCGCCAGCTGCCACTCCTCACCAACATGGAGTCCTCAGCGGCCGCCAATGAGCAAGCCGAGATGCCGCTGACTCCCATCAGGAAAGCAGCCCTGGGAAATGGGAGTCACAGCTCTGTGGTGGGGTCAGTCTGGAGAGCAGAGGGCTGCACCACTCACCATCTGGAGCCAACAGGGCCTTGGAGATCAGCCTCAGGCACTCTTCTGGGATAAGCATCAGGTGGCCCTTCCTCCATGGCAGCAGGGCTCAGGGACACTAGCAGTGTGCAAGGCCTGGGCTGTCAGAGCCACAAGGGGCTTCCAGGGCTCAAGGAAAGCCTGCCACAGTTGCGGGAAGGGCACGCTCATGGCCATTCCATGTGTTGCCAGTATTTGAGTCTCACACAGTGAAGGAGCCGACATCCGCCAGCTCTTGCACGAGGCCGAGGCCAGAGCCCAGAAGCCGGGGGCAGTGAGGGGGCCAAGGTTTCCTGCCGGGATCCTGTGGCTCAGAGGAACTAGACCTGGGCTTGACAGGCAGCCAGATTCCTGTTTCTAGCCAGGCTCAGGTTGCTGTAATCTCATTATAAAGCTTGAGAGAGGACAGGCGATCACCTCTCGGGTCGCCTGTAGCTCTGCTCGGCCACTTGTCCATGGCTGCTGATTCCCCTTGGTTACCTGGCCTGGCTGGCTTGGTTACAGCAGCTTCTTCTTTGGAAAATAGCCACTGGGTCAGCTGACCACAGCTTCCACTGCACTGGACGGGGTTTCATTGGAAGGCACCAGAGGCCTGACTCTCCCCGTGGGCCCAGCCTCTGGTCACTGTCACAACCTGGGAGAAGGTGGCACCAAGTGCTTGAGAGTGGAAAGCTGAAGGGCTGGCGAAGCTTTTGCTGTGCTCGAAAGCGCATTGCTGGGAACACGACTCCCGTGGCACGAAGGCTCCTGACTCTGAGCTGTACTGGTTTTTCTCTCAGTTCTGTCACATTCAGTCAGGCCCCAAGGGCCCCCTGAGGGACAGAGATGCAGGGCAGGGTGACCAAGCACATGTCTGTGGCTGCACATCTGGGGGGTTCCATGTGCACCTCTGCCTCTTGGGGCTCCCCTCCCCAAGGAGAAGTGAGGTCAGCTGGGGACACCTTGCCTTCAGACAGTGCAGGTCCCTGGCTGTGGAGCCCAGAGCCAGCAGTTTGCAGCTCCCCTGGGGTCTGCGAGGAAGCAGCCTGGTCAGAGGCCATGATCTGCGTCACCACCGCCCACTCACCCTGGAGACATGGGGCTGGACTTGGGGTGCTGCGAGCAACCTGGCCTCCATTCGGGGTTGTGTTCTACTTTCTTTCAAGGCTGTAAGTAAGCTGTGGCCGAGGATTCTCTCACCGCCTCCTCTATCTTCCAGAGACCACAGCTGGGGTCTCTGAAGCCTGCAGAGACGTCCCCCTCCAAGTCCAAGGAGGCCAACGGGAGGCTTAGGGTTAGGCTTCTTGCCTCCCAGTGAGTTGGGAAGGCTGCTCTCCAGGGGCCTGCGCTCCATCACTGGTCTGCACTGAGGGCCTGGGAGCTCGCTCTGTGCCCACGCCCTGAGTTACCCCAGGGACAGCGTGCATGATGGTAGAACCAAGCTTGATGAAGTGGTTGTATCCGGTTCCCTAGGTAGCAAATAGTCGCGCTCAGTACTGAGAGTTCGCACACCTCGTTTACCCTGAAGCCCTCTGCCCAGGCAAGGTGTTTGGAGATGAGGCCTTTGGGAGACGATGGGGCTGGGATGAGTCCACAGGCAGGAGCATTTATGGTGGAGGTGGTGTCCTGGGAAGGAGAGGCATGGAGACAGCGGACATGCTTGTCTGCCTGCCTGCATCTCGGCCGTGTGAGGGCAGTCAGACGGAGGCCATTTGTAAGCCAGAACATGTCCACGCCAGGGATGAGCATGCCAGGGCCGACCGCAGACCCATGTCCCTGGCCTGGGGATGAGCTCGTCTCTGGTGTCTTGTCCTGGTGGCCTGCGCCGGCAATGCACCTGACACACAGCTGGGCCACAGGAATCGAATTTGCAGGTATGCATGGGAGCTGACACCAGGAGGAGGCCATGTGCTTGGTCCTGGGAGAGTTTCCCTGCTTCTGCAGGGGCTGCTTGCGAAAGGGAAGACAAGAAAGGAGCCCCGTTGTCACTGTAGCGTGCTTCCTGCTGCAGAATATTAATAGGAAGCCCGAGAAGAGGGGGAGCCTATGCCGAAACGAGGTTATTAATAAGAACAATGCTCCACAGCTGTGCAGCACTTTTCATTTGAGAAGAGGTTTACAAAACCAAACCTGCAGGAAACAAATATTCATGACTGCCACCTGCACTTCAGAGATGAGGGAGAAATCAGCCACACAGACACTGCAGAGAAAAAGAGGAGGCTTGGCAAGGTCACCGTCAAGGTGAAGGAGCTGGAGCCCGCTGTGCCTACTGTCTCCTGAATGGCCTGTCGCTGGGTGGTGACACTCAGGAACAAGCAGGCAAGTCCTGCAGCTTCAGCGCAGCTCTCAGGGCCACCGGCCCTGAAATTCCTTGGTATGAGGCCCAAATGTTTCCACTTTGGGCAAGGATCATAACGGTGTCCCCAAACAGGAAAAGGCAGGGAGGGGGAGAGCCCCTGTGCCACACTTGGAGCTATAGCAGCTCCCGTGGGCTGGGGGCCACGTTTGGCCCTGTCCGCAGCCAGGAAAGTTCTCCTGCTGGCTCAGCACCCACCGCACTTCCAAGGCCAGGCCAATGAATTTCTCCCAGGTTTCCAGGGTAGAGGCCAGCAGTGATTGGCTGAAACTTAGATCCTCTAGGCCTGCAGAGACCTGGGACTCAGGCTGCCACCTTGTCTGGAAAGAGGCCACTGCAGATGTGGTCAGATAAGCCAGGTCACACTGGACAGGCCCTTGGTGCACTGCGTGGGGTCTCTGTAAGAAAGAGGCAGGGGCACAGGCAGAGTTCTAGTACCACTGCCACAGCTGGGGATGCCAGGGAGGCGGCAGACAGTGGCTGCAGAGGAGGGACGTCCTCTGTGGTCCTGGACAGCACACAGCCCTGCCCACACCTTGATCACAGGCTCTGGCCCTGGGTCTGTGAGGAGCCACCTTTCTGTTGCTGAAAGCCCCACGGCTTTCAGTGTGCTGTATGACAGCCCAAGAAGCTAACATTCTGGGGTTCAGTTGTGAAATCTGAGGTAACATCCGCTAGAAACTCAGACATAGAGACACAAGGCCGAGCGGGTTGCCCCCAACCTGCTGTGAGTGACAACCATGCAGAGGTCAAGCTTAACAGCCTAAACCGGAAGTGGCCTTCTCTGTGGACCCGGGCACGGAGCACCGTGTGGCTTCACCATCCCAGCCCACTGGCCACCTCTGGGCCTGACTGTCTGCAAGCCAGCACCACACCCACACAGGGACACCAGAATCTGAGGAGCTGGCAGAGCCTGAGCCCCGCGTGTGCACAAGGCAAGCTCTCGCCGGCAGCCACCCTGGGGCGTGGCCACAGACACCCCCAACCCCGGCCGGCCGCACCGCGCCCCACTCCCTAAGTCCTCTGGACCTCCTTTCCTATAGTGTATTTGTTGTTGTCTCCTGGGCCGACGCGCTGAAGCATCACTGGGCCCAGGGCAGGGAGCTCCAGGCAGGCGCACACGGGGAGGCTGCGAGGGCGGGGCCCGCTGAATGGGGAGTCGCAGGTACTCCTTGGTGGATGCCACAGACTGCCCAAGAGATGCCTGCTCCAGACTGAGCGCCAGTGGCCCGGGAGCTAGGACAAGGGCATCGATAGGCCGGGCAGCTTCCGGAGCCGCAGTGCCCAGGAGATTCGGTGCAGACTGGTCACTTTCAGTTCCAGAGTACTAGAAGGAAGAGCGTCACCACGTCAGCTCTGGCCAGGAGGGTGGTACTGGGCTGGGGGCGTTTCCTTCCAGCTCCCAACCACTTTGGGATGAGCTTTTAACAAAGCCAGATAAATTCTTATTTCAAAGGTGAAAGAAAGCAAGCCACTGAGTATCCCTGAGGACACAGGAGAGAAACCAGTCCCAGCCAGCCTCTGCGTGACCCTCAGCCCGCCCAGCACCAGGATGGCATGTGGTAGTCGGCTGTTCACAGACTGGGCCCAGAACCTGGTGTCACCCACTGGGTCTTGCTCTGACTTCCGCGAAGCCGGCTTCAGCCTGATTCTTGGGTCCAGCCCGGTATGGGGTGGGCATCGCTTGGTGCCCGAGGACATAAGGTGCACTCTAGAGTCAAGGAGCACCCTGGTTCCCTGGAAGCATCTGGGCTGCATCTGTCTGCCTGGAGCCGAGCCTAGGGTTGGCTCTGCCTCCACACAGCCTGGGGACAGGTGAGCCCTTGGTGTCACTGCGTCAGAGGCTGAGGGGCTGCGGCACCGAGCTGCCTGCCCTCCCCACACAGGCAAATTGTGGGTGGTAGCTGATGTGACAGCAGCTTCTGCTGAACAAAAGGGTCCCGAGGAGGAGTTGCTGAAGTTTCCCTGAGCAGCTGTCTCCAGGTGACCATTTTGAGCTTGACAGGCCACCGACTGACCAGCTACAGGAGGACCAAGCACCACTGAGGATAGGGACGGGGGTGGTGAGCTAGGCAGCCAGGGAGCAGGACAGGACTCATGCAAGCTCCCAAAACACGACCGATCATGGAGCAAGCGGGTGTCTGCTGAGGGAGAACTCACAGCTGCTCGCAAGCTGCCAGCAGTGCCCCCATTGCTCCTAGGCACGAAAACCAGGCTGGACTTTCAGGGCCGCTTCTCCGTGGTCTGTGTTAGGGTTTTTGGATTTTCTGTCCTCCCAGAAGCCAAGGAGCCAAGACAGAGACCAAATTTGAGGAGAGCCACAAGCCTGACAGGAACCTTAGCCATGTCGTCTCATTATCACCAATCAAGCAGCTCGGGAGAAGGTGCCGTACCCTGCCTCGGGGCACACGGGCAGTAGCCTGTCCAGGGAATGTGGGGGCAGCCTCCCTGTTCAAAAGACACAGTGGATTTCCTGATGTGGGCCCATGACTTATGAGACTGAGAAATTGAGACAGGAGATGCCAAGAAATGAGAGAAATGGCTCACACCTGAGGGATGAGGTGGCTTGATGAGGTGGAGGCAGGCTGGCAACAGCAAGCAGGCAACCTCAGAGCAGAGGGGCTCGACCAGCACACAAGGGGGCGCAAGACTGGGGCTTGGGGGCCACACACATTGCCTGCTGGAGCCACGGCACCAGCTTGTTAGGTTTTTCTGGTGGTGTAGCAGAGGAGCAGAGAAGAAAGAAGGGGCCTTTGTTATCTTCAAGGACACAGAAAGAATCCAGGGGAGATGGCGGCTCCTCTGACCTGAGACAAAGGAAGCTGAGGCTTTTTATAGACTTTTTCTAGGGGTGCAGTTTGATTGGGATCGCCCTGTGTGCGCAGGAAGAGTACTCAGGACTGGGGCAGGGAAGAAGGAGGAAGCAGTCATTGGGAAAGCGAGCTGTTGTTTCAGAGATTCAGTCATGTTAGGTGACCCCCTTAATAATTCAGCACACTCGGGCCGGAAGCCATCAGTCTGGAGATTCACAGCCCGGCATTCCAGAGGACCTGAGTTGTTCGGACACCTGCCAACGTAGCGACTCTCAAGGTAACTGAGGAGCCGAGACCTTCCTTGTCTGGACTCTGATGACTGTAACTGGGCATACAGGTAAGCTTTGCATTTCGGAAAGCTCTGGTGAGCTCCTACCCCCAGGAGGCACGCAGAGGCCCCTGGACACAGCTATAAATCCCATCAGTTAACACTTGTTCCTTGGGGTATCTGGGTTTGACGGTAATACAAACTGTTATCCTGTTATTTTATTGTTTTATTTTTGTTGTTGCTGTTTATACTTAGTCCCGATGTTGACTGTCACACTCAAGATATTGGTTCATCTTAGCAAATCATGACTGCTATGATACATGGTATCTGGTTTTATCTTGTTTAGAAATATCATCCTAAATTCTTCATCGCCTGGCATTCACTTCATGTTTTCCTTTATCATTTTCATAGCCTGATATCTATTTGACTTTTCTCATCACTTCGTGAGAAAGATAGTTTTAAAAATATGTAAATGAATTTTTAGCACAGTCTGACAGCCTCTGAGTTTAGCTGGGAAATTTGTCTCATTCATATTTAGTATAAAAGCAGGTATTTTGATTTTTCCCTCTTATTTTATGATTATTATTTTTATACTTTGTTCTTTTTTCTTTGCCAGTTAGATCTAGTCAACATCCCCACCTCTTTCCTGTGTTAACTTGGTATTTTTATGTCGCTCCTCTCACTGGTGCCCACTCTGCTTTCTCTCTCTGATGTACTCTGACTGCCAAGTGAACCCAGGAGCCAAAGTGCTCCACCGCACTCCCTCCCCTTGACACCGTGCAAGCAGGACAAAGCCGCCAGCCCAGGACAGCCCTGCATTTCCGGCTCCACAACGTGATGAGGTTTTTTCCTTAGAAGGATTTTTTTTCTTAAGACAGCACAGCAAAGTTTTTCCATTTTCTTATTTTTAGCATGAAATTACCTGTGAATGCTGCAGAGGCCCTTGCTGCCCATACTTCTTCTTTTACTTACCATTTGCCTTTCTCGAGGTTGGCAACAGGCAGAAGTTCAGCACGTTTCCCTGTCGTTCTCTGGCTGGACCCAGTACAGTTTCCTTAGTAGTAGAGCTGCAAAGAGGTGGCTCTGCATGTCCTTTGAGGCCTCTGTGCTGATTCCGGGAATCTCTATAGAACAGACAGATGGAAAGACAGCACTACTGGGCGGCAGAATCTCTTGTTTCCTTTCGGGGTACCATTGTTTTGCCTGGATTTCACAGGCGGCAAGGCCCCCTTCCCCGTCTGGGGCAGGACAGGGCGCAGCAGCCCCTCTTGTGGGCCGAGTTGCTCACTCATCTGTCCACACCTCTGGGATGGCTGGGCCTGGGCAGGCGGATGGCCATCAGGACTGTGCTGCGATGTCAAGGTTGCTGTGGGCTCCGGCCTGGCCAGTTCCTCTGCGGTGCCCTGCGTCCTTCTCCAGCCCACTGACCTGTGGCTAGCACCCACCTGCTGCCGCGCAGCCACCCAAAGTGCTGTGCTTTCTAACACCAGCCTGTCAGTGTCCTAGGGATGCATTAGCCCCCAGGGTCAGCTGCCAGGAGCTTGGTAGTGAAAGTGGCCACCTCCCACACGGGGGCGGTACAGGCCCCTTCCTCCTGCCTGGTGGCCACTCTGCGCCTTCTGGCCTAGCAGCGCCCCTCCCCCTAGGACACCCCTGCTGCTCCCACCGGCCCTGGGGGTCCCCCCAGGACCGTTCCTGATGAATGCTGCGCTGCCACCATGCAGACAGCCCAGGAACACACAGCGCTCACACCTGGGGTCAGGCCAGCACCCTCCAGGCCGCCCCGGAAGACAGGTACTCTCTCCTTGTCCTTGCACAGAGGAGCCAGCGCTCGGTGGCCCCAGAGGTGGCCTTTCCCCTCCAAGAGCAAGATCCGATCAAAACAACAGCCAATGGCGCTCATTCGCTCAGTGTCTCTTTTGGAACAGCGGTGCCGGCAGGCTCTCCTCGCAGCCCCACAGCTCGGCCCGTCCTGGGAAGCTGCTCATGGCTGTGCACACCTGGACTGCCCAGCTGGCTCCTGCACCAGTAGCCGCAGGAGGGGGCTTCTCACACCCGCCCTTTCTGTGCAAACTGGCCTCTCTCGGTTTCCGCCCCCAACAGTGTCTCCAAACCCCCACTGGAGGTGATAGGGCTGGGTGGACTGGGTGGACCCATGGAACACAGACACTTCCACTTCATCACTGGAAAGCTGTCCTACCTTGCCGGCAGACCATCCTGCCCAGCCCGCAGGGTAGGAATTCCTGCCTGGAAAAGGTGAAGGGTTGGAGCTCTTCACCTTTGAAAGTGAGTTTCCATGGCAACCAGAAACCCGGGGACCATTCAGAGTTCCAAACAAAACAAGTCTGAGGTGGGAGGTGCAGGCCTGGCTCCGGCCCTGCTTGAGTTGAGCCCCTGCTCCAGCCAACCTGAGCTGCAGCCTGGGGCCCACCAGAACAAAGGCTCCTGCCTTACTCCGATGCTGGGAATTACAATTTTAGTTTCAGCTTCTTCAGCCCTATGACAAGTGACCTTCACGTAAAGGAAAGGAAAAGGGACAGCTGGCTGAGGGGAGGCAGGAGAAACAGCCGTGTTCCCACCGGACGCCGACCCTGGCAACCGGTGCAGGGCCCGGTGCAGGGCCCAGGCCGGGCGGGAAACCCGAGGAATCGGGATCCGCCAGCTCGACCGCTTTTGTTTGTGGTGTCCCACTGCGCGGCTGGGTCCCAGTGCCGCGTGCTGGTGCTGCTTGTGGATCCCAGCCTCTCGGGAGGGGGAAAGGGATCTATTTGCCAGAGACACATTTTCTGCAGGCACTTTACGAAAGACACCCCACCCCCCTCGGTTGCTGACTGTAAAATAAGAAGACTATTACCCAGCTGGGCACAATGGGTTCCCACAGGGCTTTTCTGTGCTGCGCGCAGCTGCCGAGAGGTGGAAGCTCAGGCGGAGACAGGCCTTCCCGCCTCTCTATGGGCAGGAGGCCTCCCGCTGCTGCGCCGCATTTTCTATGCAAAACTGCAGAAGAAGTGACATTTTAAAAGTTTTGACCTTTGTTTCTTTTTCTCCTTGCATGAACCAAAGCATACATTTTTTAAACCTTCTGACAGGGTGTCTGTTAGAAACGGCAATAGCCATTACAGCAATAATAAAATGTTTCAAAATTTGAAAATTCTATATTGAATATAACGCACAAATAACCTTTGTCTGGCAACTGATAGTGACGCGGAGCTGAGACCCACTTCTGCTTTGCTCCAGGAAAAGACCAGGACGGATCTCAGCCTGCTGGGGACAGCAGCCCCAGGCACGACAGTCTCATCTGCCAGTTTAAAACTTGTGTGCTTTTTCCCAAAAATGATTCAGGAGACTTTTGCGTTTATACTACAAGGTATTTCCGTTTCCATTACCAGTAATGTTCATTTAGGAAACCATTCTTCGTATAATGAAAATATTATTTTAAAAATCGGTTTGTGCGCCAATATACTTATGTAGTTTTTTTAGAAAAGTTTAACTCTCATTTGACTTACAAAAACTCCTTTTCTTAAAATAAAAACCAAATGACCAAGGAAGAAGCTCCCAGAGAGAAATTCCCTCTACAGAACTTTCAATTAGGAAGACATGTGAATGGGGGAGATAAAAGAAAATCAGAGCAAGCGAGGGGCTGAGCTGCATGCAACAAAAGGCGCTGTGCAGGACAGAGGGGGTCCTAGAGGGGTCCCAGGGCTTCACGTGCTACTGCGCTGCTGCTGAGACCTGTTGGAGTCGGCTCTCAGGCCCCGCTGCAGCTGCCTCCCCCCGCGCCTTGGAGGTCACCAGCGATAGGTTTTAACTTGTAATTTTCAAGACTGGGAGATGCTGAGGTCATGTGGGGGGAAGTAGTCTGTTCTGAGGTGCTTCAGGACCTTCTGGGGCTGCACAGCTTAAGGGCGGGCCCAGCCCTGTGTGGAGCCAGGGCTGCTGGACATGGCCCGCACCACGACCTGGGCCCAGTTAATTCCGTGCCTCCCTTCCTATCAGCATGGGCTGGATGCAGCCCTTTTCCCTCTCCTCCTGGACCACAGAGGCAGCACTGGTCATCACTGCCACGACCCTGAGTCCAAGGTGGATGGGCTGGGCCGGGTGGTTCTCCATCAAGAGCCTCAGGCGGGACTGGGGCCTGCACATCACAGCCCTCGGAGAGGCTGCTCAGCCTGGAATGTGAGGAGCTCAGGAGACTCCAGCTGCACCTGGGCACTCACCACCGGCTGGTGAAAACCCATTTCTGGAGAACAAGAAGACCATTAGATGGAGTCACCCATGTCTATGAAGATCATGGTTCTGAATATGAGACCACTACTCTGAGACACAAAATGCGGAGTGCATGAAACCCAGGGAGATCCGTGTGCTGTTTGTGTCACTGTTCCCATTTCTCATTATTCTGTTCAACTCATAGAGGTTTAAAACTTGGCTTGCCACGAAGCACAGTCTGAGGTCAGGGTGAGGGTGGGGCAAGCACCCTGAGTAGTGGGCGTGGCCTGTCAGTCCCAGAGACCTTACCAGCCCATGCCTGGGGCTGTCACAAGTGCTATCTCCAACTCTCCTGGTGCAAAATGAAGCAGGATTTGGACAAGCTGGCCCACATCTTCTGGCAGGAGCAAGAGGGAGAGACAGAGCTCACCAACCCCCACCAGCACTAACTCAGGGCCACTGCGAGCTCTCTGGGGAGCCCATTCCTCTCCACGGGGCACACGACTTTTCCTACTGTGAATAAACATAAAACCTCACGATCTTTCCCCGTGTCTCCTCAGTGGGTTTCTTAGGACACAAGAATCTGAAATTCCACAGGACCCTGAGTCTGGTGACGCCTCCGACAGCGAGACTACCCAGCTTGCACACACAGAGACACCTGGGGTGCACCAATGGACAGAGGCTGAGGGTGCATCCGAACGTGAGAACACGTGACATGCCAGGGACGCCGGGCCACAGGCCCCTGCCAGCCCTTCCCATGTGCATGGAGAAGCGCACCCGGCCTCTATCCTCCTCCCTGGCTGATCTTGCCTCTTCCTCCTTATCTTGCGAGAACTTCCATCTCAGCCCATCTCCAAGCCAGACAGACACCAGACAGTCCTGCCCTCCTTCCTGACCCTCGCAGCCCCAGCCCAGGTCTTCCCTGGATGGAACACAGCTGTGCCAGCTGGTGGGGCGGCAGGAAGGGCAGGGCCTTGTGAGCCAGCGCTGCCCCAGTCTCCTAATCCTGGCTGCAAGCACAGCAGCCCCTCTGGCTGTCAGGTCGGGGGCTGGTTACTTTGGGCTGTTTGGGAGCCGCAGTCCCGACCCCACTGTGTCTGATTGTCACGCCTTTAGGACAAATTCAAAACATGTGCCTTCCTGAATTTCAGGTTCTTTCTCCCAACACAGGGAGGGATGGGAAGATGTACATAATGATCGGCCTCCCTGTGGTATCCATCCTGTGTGGGACATCCTTGGCTGGCCCCCCAGCCCCTCCCCCAGCTCCTGGGGCTGTGACCTTGGCCCTGAGTGTGACCCAGTGGAGCCAGTTACCTATAGCAGACCGCAGAAAGCAGCCCAAGCCTCCGGCCTTCCGGATGTGGCCTGCGAAGTCCACGAGGCAGGACAGGCGCAGCCAGGCCAGCTCTTGCACTCCGGGCTGACACAGCTGTGCTCTCAGGCCCCACACACGCTGCTCTCACTGGGGGCCTCCTGAGGGTGGGCATCTGGAGAGAAAACCCTGCAGGGAGCAGGCCTGTGCCCCTGCCCAGCAGGGCCACAGCCAGGGACACTGGCCGCAGAGCAGCCTGACACTGTGTGACCTGGGTAGACAG